>JAQQSZ010014587.1:0-11477 GCA_028646595.1 Phalanger gymnotis
TAGTTAGTCTTTCACAACATGAGTATTGTGGAAGGGTTATACATAATGATACGCATGTAGCCCATGTTGAATTGCTTGACTTCTTAGGGAGGGTGGGTGGGAAGGGAAGAGGGGAGAGAATTTGGAACTCAGTGTTTTAAAAAATAGATGTTCAAAAAACAAAAACAAAAAAGTTTTTGCATGCAACTAGAAAATAAGATACATAGGCAATGGGGCATAGAAATTTATCTTGCCCAACAAGGAAGAAAGGGAAAAGGGGATGGGGGGCGGAGTGGGGTGACAGAAGGGAGGGCTGACTGGGGAACATGACTATCAGAATATACGCCATCTTGGAGTGGGGGGGAGGGTAGAAATGGGGAGAAAATTTGTAATTCAAACTCCTGTGAAAATCAATGCTGAAAACTAAATATATATAATAATAATGATAAAAAAGAAAATGTTCTAGGTAGTTTTTTTTTTTAAACAGTGAGGCAGGAGTTCTTCACATTTGATAGGCACCAACCTAATGTTTCTTGATATAAAAAGTGAAGGTGCTGGAGGACATGGAGTGGTCCAGGAGGAATATTGTTGAATAGCTACAAAAGAAATGGATTAGAATTAAAGTATCACCCACTCCTTACCCTATACCCCTCCATAAGAAACATGGGATTTCAGAATTTGAAGGCAACTCAGAGGATATCTGTTTAAAATGGCATGTCCTCACTACAGAATTCTTGACAAGTGATTATCCAGTCTTTGCTTGAAGACCTCAAGTAGCTGGATTCTGTCTCAATGATAGGACCATCTCCTGTGGCAGCCCATTCACCTGGTGGATAGCATGGAAATCTTATATCTGTGTTATTTCCTCCATTAGAATATAAACTCGTTGAGAGCAGGAATTATGTTGTTTTCTTATTTGTATGCTCATCACTTAGGATAGTACTTTGCACATAGTAAAAGTTCAATAAGTACTTTTTTCTTTCATTAATTCATTTATCCATTCATTAACTAATTGTCAGGAAGTTTTTTTTAACCTTTAAATGAGCTTACTTTTGCCCCTCTAAGAGGCAGCTAGGTGGCATAGTGGATAAAGTGCTAGGCTTGGAGTCAGGAAGACCTGAGTTCAAATATGACCTCAGACACAAACTAGCTGTGTGACCCTGGCAAAATCACCTTACCTTGTTTGCCTCAGCTTCCTCATCTGTAAAATGAGCTGGAGAAGAAAATGACAAACCACTTCAGTATCTTTGCAAAGAAAATCCTTAATGGAGTCACAAAGAGTTGGACACAACAGAAACGATTGAACAGTAAAGACCCCTCTGAAGTTTTTACCTTGAACCTCTTCTTTCTCAATCCTTCCATTTTCACAGACTTACTGGCTTTCTCTTGATGATAATGATGTCACTTAATGAATAAATTCACACTATCTAAATTTATCAACTAATCTAGATCTGGTAACCATTATCCACTGACCTCCAAGTCACTTGCCTTCCTTCCTTATTGCATTCAGTGGATGGCTCAGTCTTTTTCTTTACGCCAACTCTGACATCACACTAAGGGACTTCAACATAGGTATCGGTGTTCCTTCAAAAACCCTAATTTCAGTTTTTCAGTCTATTCATTTTCCACAACCTAATCCTCTACTGTACCTCCACTACACAGAGGTGGCCATACCCTTGATCTTGACATTACCCATAAGTGTTTCATTTCAATGTTTAGGAGCTCTAAATTTCCTTTAATTAAGCTTAATCTTTTATTGTTCCATTTTTCCTTTCCCTTAAACCTAATACCATGTCTTATTTTCACTATGACTTCCATTTCCTCCACTCCTCACTTCTTTCTCTAGACATTATACTTACTTGCACTGAATATATCCCTTCTCTCTCTTGCCCATTTGGAAAACAGCTCAATTTGACACTATCTTGTATCCTGGAATCCCTTGCTGCCCTATCCTTTGGTCTATCTCCTCTTGTGAAAACCCTACATTGGATTACTCCCTCCTTTGCTCCTATTGACCTGCTGCTGAATAGAACTGATGAAACCTCACCTGGGCAATCTTACACCTCCTTAGTTTTTTTATTATCCTGTTCTCCACAGTGGCGGCTCCAAACCTTCTTTTTTATTCTTAATCTTCCCATAGCATCCTCTCCTACTACTCTCTCAGTTCATGACTTTTGCTTCATACCTTACAACAACAATGAAATGATTACAACAACAAAACAATCCATTAGGGTGCCCTCTTTTCCCCTCCTCTTTTATTTCATTCCATTCAAATATCTTCCTTAACTATATCTCATTTCACCCTTATTTCATATGAAAATGTCACCCTTCTTCTCATCAAGGGCAACCCCTCTACATGGAACAGTGATCTTACCTTCTCTAGCGGATTACCACCACCCTTACTTCTCTCCCTAATCTTCATTTTCTCCCCTTCTACTGACACCTTGATGGCTGCCTATGACTATACTCATCTCTCTCTCATCATTAAAAAATTCTCACTTGATTTGACTATCTTTGATAGCTACTATCCCATAGCTTTCCATCTACTACTCAACTAAATGTTGGCAGCTTTAGATTTTAGGAAAGCCATCTAGAATAGGTGTCATCTTAACCTGTATTCACCTCCCCTATTCAATCTGATTTTAAATCTTCACGTTTTCTCCCTTCACATAGTTTTTCATTTATTTCCCTTCTTTCCACACACATTCATCACCACAGCCGTAGTTCATCATTGGTATTGTTATTATTTGTCCTTTGTTCTTGAAGAAGGCCATGACATCAAGGAAGTGATGCATGACATGCAAGTGAATTGGATTTAAGTGAGGGAGGGCTGTGCAAAGTGACCAGCCTCACTTTTTCCTCTGTGCCATCTGGGTCCAGTGGTAAAATATAGATCAAGATGACTGGAGATGGTCCTGGATGCAGTTTTAAGCTAAGATCTTTAAGAGGTCTCAGTTTAACTAAGGCAACACCCAATCAGGATTAAGGCTAGGTAAGAAATGAAGCAGAGAATGGCTTCTTTTACCTAGTTAAAAAAATCAATCTGGGAGGGGAAGACTCTCAGGTTTCTGGCCAAGACAGCCACAATTGCTGTTTAATTCACTCTGAACCAATCAGGGCCCAAACAATGATCAAGTGGGGCCTAGCTTGGGACCTTTTGTTGGTCAATCAATGAGAGCCAGAGTGATTTGGGCTTAAGGTATGATCCTTAAGAAAGAAATCTAGCCTGTAAACCCCAAGATGTCTTGTGAGGTTTCAGCACACATCTCTCCTGGACTACTGAAATAGCCTTCTAACTAGTCTCTTGGCCTTATGTCTCTCCCCATTCCAATCCACCCTCCATTGAAGTGCCAAAGTGATTTTCCTAAAGTGTGGTCCAGACCAGGTTTCATGTAAAAGTAGTCAAGAGCAACAGGAATACCCCAGTGGTTTCCTATTCCCTCCAAGATCAGATACAAAGTCTTCCATTTGGCATTTGAAGCTCTTTGAAGTCTTTCCTCTTCTGACCCTTCTAGTCTTCTAGTCTAGACTTTATTCCTTCCACACACTATGACTCGTACACACTGTCCTACTTTTACCTTCCTATTCTCTATGCCTTTTCATTGACTGTTGCCTCTGTCTGCCTCCTCACCTCTGTGTCTTACCATACGTGGTTTTCCTCAAGATTCATTTCAAATCCCCCTTCTTCAGAGGTCATTTCCTAGTCCTCCAAGCTGCCAGATCCTTTCCTTTTAGGGTTATTTCCCATTTATTCTTTATATTTCTCGTACCTTCCTAATTATTTACTTGTTATCTCACCCCTAAGAATGTGAGCTTCTTGAAAGCAGGGGCTGCTTCCCCCCTCCCCTCCCACCTTTTTTTTTTCTTTAGGACTTGCTTAATACATAGCAAGGGCTTATAAATGTTGATTGATTGGCTGATCATTCCTAGTCTGGCATTCTGGAGCCAAACAGAAAGTCTCTTCACTTTTTCATATGATACCCCTTTAGATAGCAAAAGACTGTTATTGTGTCTCCATCCCCCTCCCCCTCCAAGTCTTCTCTTTCCTTGGCTAAATATTCACAGTCCTTCAAACAATCTGTGGATATTTTCACCTTGTCAGTGTCCCAAGCATGAGAGTGCTGCTGTTTTCTTTTCCCTTTCTCCTTGTACCCTAGCTAAAGCTCTGCATCTGAGGTTGAAATGCTACAAATCTATATCTTAAAGGTAAATTGTAGGCTATTACAGCCTCGAAAATTTGGTTCAGTCCAATTTGCAATGGCTCTTCTCTCTTGCCAATTTGTGCAATATGAAATGACTCAAGCACAGTCAAGACACCCAAGGGGAAGATAATATATTATTTTGTTTCAAATTCCTCATTCTGGGCTGTTGTTTGTATCAAGAGGTAGAACATTGTCTTTTTTTCCTTTTCGAGGTAGAATATTTTCAATCAAGACTATATAATCCCTCCTTAGTTTATTAGGTCAGGAAGAAATACTAAAAAAATAAAATTTGCCCGTTAGAGCAATATACAGGCCATCTACCTAATCAATAGCAGGCCATTTTCTAGTTATATAATGAGACTATTTCTTCGTACCTTGGTGTAATCTTTTATTCTTTCATTCTTTCCCCTTCATATTCCTTTGTCTATTGCAACCATTCTCTCTTTATTCTACTCTTAAGGTACACTGAAATGGATATTACCTTAAATTTTTTTGTTTGTTTTCAACATAAAACTTCCATCATCTTGAGCTCTTAAAGTGAAGAACATGTAATAAATCATATTTACTTACCAAGGTGCTAAAAAAAGAGGCAAACCCTAAAAGGCAGCAACTGGCTTATGGCTAAAATACACCATCCTTTTAGAGTTTACACACCTGAGAGTTTAATAACACTGCAAATGCTAATTACTAGGAAAAAATCAGAAATAACATCCAAGCTTATGTCTTGGAAAGGAATTGGACTTGTGCAATATTTGGGGTAAGGCACATTCTTACCAATCTCAAGAGCAGATACCCAAATACTAGTAATAATTGTGTTTCTGGCAACAATTATTCAGATAGTCAAAGTTTGGCAATCATAACATTGTGCGTGGGGGTACCCCTGTGTCGTGTAGAGAACTCTTTCTACAGTCAGATTGCAACATGCCTGTGACTAGTCCATGGTTACACTATCAGAAATAGAATTTGAACCCAGGTCATCTTGACTATAGGCCTGATAATCTGTCGATTTTCCCACCATGCTTCATGCATTCAAGGAACAGTTAGAAGGATGAAAATGGAGGTTTCATATAGACTAAATTAACGGAAGACTCTCAAGCAGATGTACAGTCTTTAAATAGCTAATTTGGTCTAAGGAAAAGATGAAATGTAAACTAAATAAAAAAACTGAACCAAGTCCAATAGCTTTATCCCCCTGGGGAAGGTTAAAATTGTTTTAGCTTCTGAACATATGTGTATATGTGAATGCACTGATAGGCCTCGGTAGAACGATTGGTTATGATTTTCACAGGGCGTCTTTTAGCCTAGTAATCATTACAAAAGATTTCTAATTCAATTCTCATTTATGCAGTAGCTGTCACATTATAATTTCTACTGTTATTAGTTATTACAGTATCCTCAACAAAATAAGGTAGATGAGCAAACCGAGATCAAGACAGGTTAAGCAGCTTCCCTAGAAATGTACCACAGCAAAGGATAAGAATTCCTGATTTTCTCATTCCTAATCTAACAAGTCAGCCCTGGAGTCATACAATTGCATTTCCCTCCTGGCTCATGTGCCGAGGAAGCACTGAGAACTAACATTTGCTTTAATTCAATAGTCAAAATTCTTAAATAATGATTAAAATGCTTTTATGAAAAAATACTTAGAAAATTAGAATATAGTCAGTTTTTCTTTATTTTTAAAAATAATCAAAAGATATAGTGAAATCTTCTGACATTTCAGACTTGTGCTAGAAACCACTGGAGTAGAGCTTCCTTCATCCTCTAATAAGTCCTTAGTGAGGTTATTGGTTGCTTTTTTTGTTTTAGGAAAAAATCGGTCACATTGACATAATAAGCAATTCAGATTCCATGTTTGACAAGAGCAAAGTTTCTCATTGTCTGTGAACAAAATGTCTGCTTTTATGAAATGTAGTAAAGGGAAAGAGAGACACCATGAGAGGGTGGAGGTAGCATTTTCCTAACTATTTCTGGTCCCACATTGGAAGTTGAAAAGAACATGACTTGAGGATTACTCATTGCCTCACTAAAATCTGAAAGACCTTGGGCAGGGCCTCAGGGACCTTATCTGAGAAATGGGAATAATTTTTATGAAGGGAAAACAGTTAGGTGCTGTAGCAGGAGTCCTGGGCCTGGAGTGAGGAAGGCTCATCTTTGTGAATTCAAATCTGGCTTCAGATGCTAACTAGCTTTGTGACCCTAGGCAAGTCACTTAACCCTGTTTGCCTCAGTTTCCTCATCTGTAAAATGGACTGGAAAAGGAAATGGCAGATCTTTCCAGTATCTTTGCCAAGAAAACTCCAAATGGGGTCATGAAGAGTCAGACACTACTAAAATGACTAACAACAACAAATTATAATGGGGATAATAATAACTGCTGCCTAGCTGTAAGCAAGGTTAACTTGAAGATTTAACAAAGTGCTTTTTTGAGCTCCTCAGGATTATTATGTAAAGGGAAGCATCAGAAATGGCTGCAGAGATGCCTAAGTTCGATTTTTGCTAATCCCTATTATTACATAAGTCCAAGCCCTCAGCAGCCTTGAACATATTTTCAGATACTGGCATCCTTCCTGTCACCACATCTTGAGAACTCTACATTCCTGGACCTCAGTATTTCTCCACATTTTTTGAATTTTTGTATTGTTTGCGCTTATGGGGATTTCTTCCTTTCTTGCTTTTTCTTTTTTCTTTTTGTGAGACAGTACGTTCTTGTTTAGACATTGCCACTCAGAGGGTACAGATTTGAGTTCTCTCACCTTGTTCTCCTTTGAATGCTAGGATTGACAGTGACATAGAGATGAAAAGAGCCCTAAAAAGCAAACACCGAGTTGGGGAGAGCCTTCGTGGTAAGCACAATGGAACTGCACTGTTTAAAAGAGACTCAGCACCTCTCAGAATTTTCGACAAGGTGATAAAATCCATCTTTTCAAAGAGCAGCACTCTGGGAGAGAGCTAGGAGGAGCCATTGATTGTCATACTAGGAAAGGAAAAAAAAACACAAAAATTAGTGGTGGTGATTTGAAAACTTTTTTTGAGGAAGAAACAACATGTTTAATATCAAAGGCACAGGGGAATGAACCTGTGATTTTATTAGTATAAACTCCCAGGTAAGGAAACTTTCTCTGCAACTTCTAATCATCACCTTCCCTGCAACCGATAGTCTGAGAGTGCCTAGAACACATGTTCAATGACTTCCCTAGAGTCGTAGATTCAAGTAAGGTGTCAGAGGGAGGACTAAGTATTCTGCTATTCATTCTGAGAATGGAAATAATTTGAGCTATGTAGATGTGATGCCCTCAGATGGTTTGAAGGTTTAAAAATTATGAGATAAGTGATTCGATATTTTACGGGATCATAGATTAAGAGCTGGAAGGGACCTTAGAGCTCACTGAGTCCAGCCTCTTTTTTTTTAACAGATGAAGAAACTGAGACCAGAGAGGTCGTCATTTGCTCAGGGTCTCAAAGCTGCTGTGTATCACAGCTAGGATTTGGACGGTGGTCTTTGTGATGCCCAGGCCAACGTTCTATCTAATGCACCTTGTTGGCTGCCAGGATGTCTGGATTGTTTAATAGCTGACTTCATCAAACTCTTATTTTTTTCTTCTACCAAAAATGGAAGATTTAGTCATGTTAATATACTTCCCTCTCTGAGATAAGTTCTTGTCTTTGCTACCTGGTTGATTCATGAACAGAACTGATTGACAGGTGTGAGGGTGAAATGAAAAAGCTGGTTTTGTAATTAGAATATTCATAATGGATGTGAATATACCTTTTGGTTGAGCTGATGAATGCGACTCATCTATATAAGAGGGAGTATATAACTAAAGTGAAATTCTGCTTTTCATGGACATGACTTTTTATGCATATCAATAGCTAGATAGGATAGGGATATAACTTGTGGTTTCATTGGTAGAGTGAATTCCAAGCGAAGAAACTCCTTAGACTGATGCAGATCAAAGGCTCCTCCTTAGCTTTATGGTATTAGAGAGCTGCCTGGGGTTCTAAGAGGCGATGTGACTTACCAAAGGAAAATACATCTGGTATATGTTACCAGTAGCACTTGACCTCAAGTCTTTCTGACTTTGAGACTGACTCTCTATCCACTATAATATGCTCTCTGTGTATACACACATCCATACATAGAATGTAATATTTATATATGCATGCATACATATATGTAACATAGACATATACATTAGTATAGAAATATATAAATGAATAAATAAAAGATTTATATATAATGATTATATATTTCATTTGTACAGCAACATATACAGTCATATACAAAATAATATATACATATAAAACTACATACACATATAACTTCCATATGTAATCATTATACATACACACATATTTATATCTACCTAAATATAATTTCATTTCTATAGTTGTATATCTCCACAACTGAATTTGAACATGGAATATCCCTAGCTTCCATAGGAAAGTTGGAAATATTTTTGTTCAAATTACCAAAATAAAGTTGTTTCAAGACATGTTTAAAATCCTCATACTTACTGACATTCCTCTGCAGCATGGTAGGTGGGGGAAGCAAAATCTGTGTTCTTGGATGGTGCTTTCATATAGAAATTATTTCAATTGGTTTGACTGAAACTTCCATTTGGGATAGTTTTTCATAATTATCCTCAGGCTGTGCATGAAGACACAGCCTTACAGATATTGGAATTATCAGTTCAGGTCTCAGTAAGGAGACAATGATATTTTTCTAAAGAATAAGCCTTTTGGTTCCCAGGGCAATTCAAAATAAAAGTGTTCCCAGACAGAATTCCCTTTGTAACCTACTGAAAACCAAATTAAACTGGGAACTTATAGGAAAGTCAAAGTATATTACCACTCTTCTTGTAGTGTGTTTCCTGGACTACTTGAAGCCTCAATTACTTCATCTATATAATAGAGGAGCTGGACTACATAGTCCAACATTCTTATAGCTATGAGAGTCGGTGATTCTGAGGAAGGTCTGCCTAGCTGTAGTTGAGTCAATACCCTGGACAGTTAACAGATGTAGCTCACCCCAGATAAGAATATGGGAGAATGCTTCAGATATTGAGCCATAAGCAAACTCATCACATATTGGAATTTTTCCCTACTCTACAGGATTGCTCCATCAAAGTCTACATCTTGCCAGACTTGCTTTTCAGGTAATAATGAACAAAAGACAGAGGTTTAGAGATCTTTTTATTTTAATCGTTGTGCTTCATTTTCCAAATCTTATGCCTCTCTACGTGTGTTGAAGCCCAAAGTGGACACTTCCATTTTTAAATGGCCATTCATTCATCAGTTCACACCGATCAAGAGGGTTTCATAAAAGAAAAAAAGGAACATTTGTCCCTGCAGTCCCCAGTTTCTTCTGTTCCCCAATTATTTGATTCCACTCCAAGCCATTGGTGTTCCCCAGCACTGACAACTAGTTTAATTAATCTTTTTGGGGAGGGGGTTGTTTTGAAAACCTGACAGACACTCATGAGAGAGATAATGGATTGATGGTGAACACTTGAGGGGGCCCCCGGCATGCTCATCATTTGCGAGGTAGGGTACGTTCAGCATCATCCTGGTAAGATCAAGCCCTCCAGGACAAAAAATGAAAGAGGCATTTAATTGGAACACTTAGCAATCACAAAACCAAGACAGAGGTTAAATTGTTTTGAGCAAGAGAAATTAATACATTAAAGGTTACATTTCCAACTGTGAGGCTGCCGAGCCAGGCTCTTATGCAGTGTCAGAATTACATAAGGCAGAAGAAATGGCTCTGAAATGATTGTGGAATCATTAACAAAAGCCAAGGCAGAGTAAGACATTTCCCAGCAGGAGGGTGTGAAGAAGAATAAAGACATGGAGAGAGCTCATTAAGAATGAATTGCAGACCATAAACATTTGAAACCACTAAGTGTGGAGTTCTATCTGTTATCTAATGACTCAGAAATTATAAAACTAGCAATGACTTTCAGAAAAGGAGTTGACTTTGCAGGAGGTTGTTTGCCATTATACACACAAAAAAAGGTATTTTTTTGAGTGGAGAAAATCTCTCATCTTTGTAAATCAGCACAATTTAAGCAACTTCAGCGGTACCCTGACAGATTTTTCTTCTGTATAATTACATATTGTCTCAGATTTAGTAACAAGGATATTGAAATGAAAGTACTATATGGGGGAGGGGGAAGAAAGAGGAGGAAAAAAAGAGGAGGAGGAGACAAAGGTCCACACCTAACCGCCTGACTGCAAATTGATTCACCTCTTTGTCTTTGAAAAGATCTAGAAAAGCTAGGGAAACCTCTAGCTAGAAACTCTTGGAAAAATAACCACCACCACCACAACAACTGGGTACAGCTTTGTTTTGATTGAGGGCTATCCCATTTGGATTATTATTAATTGCTTGGTTCGTGGCTTTGACAAACATCTGACAGGCGAAGAGTCAGGCTGAATGAAATGAGATTATACATTCACAGTAGTTCCCCATGGACTGCAAGGGAAAAACAAAAGGGAAAAAAGGAAACTTGAAGGATTTAAGACTCCATGGTCTGGCCATGTGTGGAGTTCTTCATCTGCCAAAGTATTCTCATACTGTTTCCAAATGTCCTTTACTTTGTGGTTCCACCAAATTTGAAATATGGCAGGAAGAAATGGTGTGTGTGTGTGTGTGTGTGTGTGTGTGTGTGTGTGTGTGTGTATGTGTGTGTGGTGGTTTGTGCCTGAAGTTCTAAAATAACCTGGATAAAATAACGTTGCAACATTACTAGCCCTTTCCGATACAGAATCACAGGGAATAGCTTTGGGAAACAAGGCTATTATAGGAAGTTTGGCTTTCTGAATGGGTAAAGTTTTAGCAGGGAGAATTTTGAATAAGTAGCTTGTTGGCCATTAAGAGCTATCATATAGAGAGCTGCAATTTTTGTGCCCTTCTATTGATATTTCATTTTAATGCTTGCACTTCTGTTTCTGCCATAAGAAATGGACAAATGGACGAATAGTCTACTCTTCCTAAAAGTTTGGAGGCTGTTTTTTATAATTCAACTTATAAAGAGGGAGCAATGTCTTGTCACTAGTTGGCTTGGCTTGACTCTCAACTGGAATCATATCCAAAGAAAACAAAATTTTGTAAACATCAGAAACTAGGATAGCCTATCCATAGACCAAGTTGTCACTCATAATATGCTTGGCAGTCTTTTGACAGATGAAAATATCTTGGTTGGGTCCAACAGTATGCATGTTACATGCCTATTTGTTTGAAGGGACACAGGTGGATATCAATCAACCATTCAACCAATCAGCAAGCCTTGG
>JAQQSZ010014589.1:5000-11476 GCA_028646595.1 Phalanger gymnotis
ATTGTCATAACTTGGTCTCATATGCACTTATCAAGAGATAGCACTAAAAGCAGTATATAAGAAGAAGCAAATAAATCAGTCAGGCACATTGTACAATATAAATGAATTATAAGTGAATTTATTAATTACCTACTCTGTGCCAGGTACCATGCTAAGTACTGGAGATGAAAACAAAGTTGAAAGGTTGCTCCTGAACTTTAAGGAGCTCACAGTCTAATGGAGGAAGCAAGATGTAGCCGAAAAGAGTAAGCCATGGAAATCTAGGCCTTGCTTCTAATTGCAGCTTTTTTAGATTTTGGTAGATCAAATATTTTCATCACGTTGAATAAAATATTATTGCTTATGTCATATTTCTTGTGTTAATGTTGTATGGTTATTTTCAAGTTACCTAGTTCTAGAACTAAATACAAAATGCTGGAGAAATGGCAACATGATTACATCAAATGTATTACTCTTTTATTTGTGTTGGTTTCATTCCTTTTTTTTTGGCAAGTTCATGCCCATGCACTTCTTTTTAAAAAGATTTTTATTTGCCTGGCATTATCCCCCTAGAGGATTTAAAAGTACTACCATGCAGTGATTACAGATGTTAGCATTTTAATAACAAAATGTTTCTTTCTAAAAACCAACCTGGCACTTGATATAAATAAATATGTAAAAATAAACCTCCGAAAGGCTCCATGCCCAGGAAATATGTCATACAACAAATTGGAGTAAACAGAAAGCTAAATCTCCCGTTTGTAAGCTGGGGAAAATAGTGTTTTTGTGTTAAAGTGATAGTAAGGTGAGCCAATGAATGTGGCCTCATTCCTGATTCCACTCAAACATTGAGAATAAAGTTTAACAGATGTTTGAGAACTTTGGTGGCATTATCTTATGCAATCCAAGTAGATAAGAGATCTGAGGGGCTGCTAGGTGGTGCAGTGAGTACAGCTCTGGAGTCAAGAGGACCTGAGTTCAAATCCGCCCTCAGACACTTGACACATGTACTACATGTGTGACCTTGGGCAAGTCACTTAACCCCAATTGCCCTGCCAAAAAAAAACAAAACAAAACAAAAAAAGAGATCTGAAATGTATCCAAGGCATTTTGGCTTCTGGTCTGTCTTATTCACCTCCTCCGAGAGCTGGTCCAAATGTGGAGGCAATCTTATCCATTTTGGATGGTAAATGAAAAGTATTGGGTTTGTGGTAGATTGTCAGTAACTAAGCTTTTCCAAATGGTTGTTGATACATTGTCTCAAAAACCTTAGCATAGTTTTTATGATTAATAACTTAAAATACACTAAGAGTTTTGGGGCGCTATTTATTTTTTGAAGAGGAAATACTACAAGGGGATCCGGTCCCCAACTCTGGATCTTCATCAGCCTCCATCCTTGAATGTAGGCATCCCTTCTAGCAGCTCTATTTTGGATTCTGGACCCAGTAAAACTTTGTCCAGTCTCATTTTTGTGTATTCTTTCTAAATTACCTGAAATATCACCTTTCATTATTCTCTTCCTTTCCTCAGCTATTTCCTTTGGTATTCCATTGGTTTTGGTTCTTCTGACCCCTTTGGCCAACAGTTGTTCTATATGCTGTCATTTTTCTACGTCTTTTTTATCTCCAAAATTATTTCAAGTTTGTTGAAATTGATTTGGCATGGAAGTAAATCCTAAAAATCTCATCCATCAGATCCACAGTTTTTGTACCTAGCAATTAATAAGTGATAACTTATTGAATGCTTCTTTTAAAGGTGATATAGCAAGTCGTGGGGCCACATGACAGGGTTTGAATTGTGATATATATATATCACAATTCAAGATCAGTAATCCCTTGTAAGCTGGCTTCTGCCTTTATCACTCAGTTGAAACTGCTTTCCCCAAAGTTAACAAGGGTCACAAATCTGATGGGCTTTTAAAACTCAGTCCTCCAAATTCTTTACCACTTTGCCACATTTGAAACAATTTATCCTCTTTTTTGTGTTGTTATATTATCTCTTGTTTGTCCTCCTACCTACTGTTCTGCTTTTTCTCAGTGTTCTTTGCTAGCCCACCATCCATGCCCGCCCCGCCTAATTGTGGGTTTCTCATAAGACTCTGGCCTGGGTGCTCTTCTCTTTTTCTCTTGATACTCTCTCAATGATATCAACATGGGTCCCGTGTGGTCTGTTTTATTCTCTTTCCTGAGCTCTTACCACCTAACTAATGGTGTATTAATCTTTCCAACTTGATACCCCATAGAAATCTCAAAATCTACATGTCCAAAATACAACTACGATATCCTCACAAACACACCAAATCTACCCTTTTTCCTAACTTTCCTATTTCCATTCTTTTATTCGTCCAGGTTCACAAACTCAGTCATCCTCACCTTTCACTCTTCTTCAGCCCTGCACTTCCATTGATGGGTTAGTCATGATAGTTCTAACTCCACAGGATCTCTCACATTGAAAACCTTTTCTATACTTCTAAAACCACTAAAGTAGTTCCTGCCTTCATTATCTTCATCTGAATAATTACATTAACTTCTTAATTATTCTTCCTGCCTGTCTCTTAGAATTCCTACCTCCCTTCAAATCATAGCTCATGAGCCACTTCCTCAATCTATCCATCCATTAACAGGCATTTTCTAAGCACTTACTATGTGTCAGACACCTAGATAGCCAGGTAGTATATGGGGTTACAAAGAAAAAGCAAAAACAGTCATGGTCCTCAAAGTGGTTACAATGTGGTGATGGTGACAACGTATGTGAATAATTATTTACAAGATAACTACAAAGTAAATGGAAGGCAATTTGGCATTGGTGGCTGAGGGGCCCAGTAAGAGGCAACCCTAGAGATCAATTTCCTGACCCAATTCTTCCTCAGTGAATGAAACACTAATGCGCTTAGCATTGTGAAAAAAGTAACTAAGAATTTGACAAGAATCATAGCATACTCTGATTAACTAGCCTGAAAAGAGCTGTTGCTTCTTACCAACAAAGGCAAACAATGGGAACCAAGTAATGGTTCAGTCTATAGCCAACCTCAATGACTCAGCTGCAAAACTTGAATCAATGTTTTACTAGGTAATTTTAAATAACTTAAAAGGTACCACTTTTCATTAAGTAACTGTATTCTGCACTTTCAGATGCAATTCTTAAGTGAAGAGAAAATGAAAAGGGCACCTAGAGGAAGTTGCTGATTTAGAGGTTGTACTCTATGATTTGAAACTTTCCTCCTACTCCATTTAAGTCCCGAGAAGTGTTTCAGTGCATTTAATATCTATTCTCATGACTGAATGGAGACTTTGAAGAAGAAGATGAAGTGGCAGGTTTCCTTAAAGCTGTCATAGGAAAGAAGGAACTGAGTGGGGAAGAGTTTGCTTTGGGGGAATTGAAAGGGATTAGAGGAAAAAGGGTAACTTTTTATTCCTTTTAATTTTCAGGGCATTGAACACGATGGGTTGACAGATGGCTTCCAGGATTGCTTTTAGCATCAAACATAATTCCCCTGATGTACATTTGAAAATGATTCACTTTGTCCAGGTACGTAAATGCATGGCTATGTTGTGCAGCATCTTTAAGCAACTTCAGGGTAGCCAATCTATTCTTGCTAGAGAGAAAGTACTTACATTTTCCTTTATTCTTGACATACATTGTGAGAAGAGCATTATAGCCTGAATAAATCATTAAACACACCGCCTCCTCTCACAAGCATTCCCCAACTGAAAAGCTAGTTGACGTACCCTCTGGCTCTGCCCTGAAAAGGCTCAGAAAAGCCATGGCCATCCCTTCCTTCCTAGCCCCACAAGACCCCTTCTTTTTATAGAATGTTAGAACTCTCCTTTAAATTATCTTACATTGAAAACACCCAGAAAATAAAGATAATTGGGGCAGCTAGGTGGCTCAGTGAGTAGAGCACTAGCCCTGGAGTCGGGAGGACCTGAGTTCAAATTCCTCCTCAGACACTTGACACGCTTACTAGCTGTGTGACCTTCCTGCCTTCCCCCCTCCAAAAACAAAACAAATGAAAATAAAGATAATATTGATATCCTCTTTAATGTTACCTAGCAGTTACAAGTACAGACATGTTTAAGGCCAGCTGTCATAATCACCATTATTTCCTATTTAAAATGTGACTGGAACGTAACCAGTAGAGTATAAATTCCTCGAGGGCGCAGACTTGAACTGAAGTCTTCCTGGCTCAGACGTCAGTTCTCTAGCCACTGTACAATAGTGCCGGTTACAATATTTGTCGTGTGATCAATATGCCTGATTTCTTTTCCACAGTGTTGAGTTTTCTGGAAACTATTAATCTTATTTATGGAAAAGGTTTTTGCCAAAGATGACAAAATATTAGGACAGTCAGCAATGGAGGGATTGTAGACAGACATGCTAATACACTATTTGTGGAATTACGAATTTGTTCAGTCATTCTGGAAAATGATTTGCAATTTCACAAGCAAAATGACTAAAATACACAGCTGCTTTGATAGGAAATCCCAGTGCTAGGCTTATACCTAGTGAGGTGAACAACAACAACCACAACCACAACCAACAACAACATCGCAGGCTTCCATTCTCCACCATATCTGTAGCAGCACCTTTTTGTAACAGCAAAGGAGTAGAAATGCTAATTGGTGAATAACTAAATACGTTGTGGTTCATGGAAGTTATGGATTTATACTCTGCCATAAGGGATCATAAATAATATGATTACAGAGAATCATACGGAGATATACATACTGATATAAAGTGAAGAAGCAGAAATGGGAAATATATAAACAATGATTATAACAAGATAAATGGAAAAAAACAAGAAAAAATCAAAACTAACCTCTATGCCATTAATTAGGCTGAGCAAGCTTGGCAGAAAAAAAGCTTACAAAAATTAGCTTTCCTCCCTATATTTCAGAAGTAGGTGTCTGTAGGTACAGAACACTGAATATACTATTGTACTCGGTCAGCGTGTCGGGTAGTTTTGGGGAATTGTCTTTTTTTTTTCTTCTTCATTATGAGTGATGGCTTTCTGTTAGGAGAAGAGAAATCTATATTAGGAAAATTAAGTAATGTAAAAATAAAAGATAACAATAAACACTTTTTAAGAAAATGTTTTGACAGATATTCATAAGATTAAAAAAATTCAATTCCTAAGTATATTTTTGTATATAAAGGTAGAAGCACTAATACATAGCCATTCTGTTAAATGTAATGAGTTAAAGAATGATTTTAATTTTTGACAAAAAATATGTTTCTGTTTATTAGGAAATATAACATTAAATATGGCTATTCTATCAAGGATGGATGATTTTACCAGTCTAGAAAGAGTATACTCCTAGGACTATCTTTACTTTTGATCATTTTGCCAAGTTATATATTTTAATAAAATTCACAACAACAGTTCTGTGCTTTAGTTTTATTTACAGAAGAAATCTGCCACACAACCTCCCTTGTTGATAGCTTGTCAGAATAAATATCTTGAAACCCCCAAAGAACTTTCACTGAGTTTTAGATGATGTCAGATTTTAGTGGAGAAGGCAGCAAGGTAGTCATACAATTAGGTAACTTTTTACTTTTGATTTCCAGTTCTATTTTTTTGGGTTTGGAGCCTGAAGAAAATATTTCAGATTATATCTCTCTGACCTGGGATGCCAGGGTTAGCATTTGAGAGGAAACAGCCGGACTTGCATTTTACTGTAGCAATGAAAAAAAATGTGCTTGGGGTAAACATTATTTTTACCAAGTTAAAATCTGTCAATTACATGGAACAACTACAAGAAGAAGAAGAAAAAAAGAAACCCCTCTACTAAAAAAGAGAATTAAACATTCCTTTCTGGGGTTTTCCCCTTTCGTCAGGAGTTTTAGCCTAATCATGAAAATAAACGCTGAACATCATGTTCGGGTCTTATTCAATTCAATTCCACAAACCACTGCTAAGCGCTTGTCATTTACAAAACTCCATGTATGCTCCAGGAGATAGAAAGAAATAGGCCCTGCCTTCAAGGCTCTTACATCCTCCTGCATAAATAAAATCGGTATGAGTGAAACTGGTTGCAAATTTTATGAAAACTAAATATAAAATAATTTCAGTGTGAGGAATGCTAACATTTTCAATCAGAGAATAGGAAAGGTCCCCTGTAGGCAGTCAAACCTGAGCAGAGAAGGCTACCAGGAACTTCCAAAGTCAAAGTTCACCTAACGCTTGGCCTTTCCTCAATATTTCTTCTTGCTGAAATTCTACCTAAGGAACAAGCCACCTTGATGGACCCTAGAAGCAACATGTTCTAGGCAACAAACTATACACACATTCTTGACCAACATCCCCCCTCAAATTATTATGGAGACAGCCCACACCCTGAGCTCAAGAGCCTTGGGAATAAGAATGCCTTTCCATCCCCCAAAACATCAGAGCTGCTTTCTGCCCAGCCCTTATAACCATTTTTGATAGGAGAAATCATTGTAGAGGAGGGCCCATCTTCCTCATCACCATCAGAAGCAGCTGCTGACCAAATGCC
>JAQQSZ010014590.1:0-11476 GCA_028646595.1 Phalanger gymnotis
CTTGAGAACGCCAGAGGCTTGGCTGCGAGGAGAGGTGAGAAACTGCAGCTGGAAAAAAATCCAAAGCAGTGGACCCAGGAGTTCAAGCAGGTCTGGAGGCCAGTGAATATGATTTATGCCAGATTATTTTTCTATGGCCTCCTGGCTACTCTTGTGATGTGGGCCTACTGGGCCTGGAGGCTTGTGTTCACAATACTGGAATGGGGAGGTTGGTTCGCTAATTTGTTGTTCTGGGCCCTGAATAAATTTTTTGATGCCTTCTGCTTGGAGAATTCTGTATACCCAACGATTTTGAACCATTCAGATATTTATATGATCCTTTTTGAGATCATAAATTTGGCCTTCCTACTACAGGGGGTGATGAAAGACCAACACAAGCCCAGCAACAAGAACACTACCAGCACGCTACAAAAGCACAGGTTCTTTTGATCTGCTCTAGTAAGGAAAGCAACATTAAAGGGTTGACAAGCTTACATTAATTCAGCATACAAATATCATTCACTTAGTTCAGGGGAAAAAACCAGCACCCTGAACTTCAGAGCAAAATATAAACAAAGTACAAACATCAACAGACAGACCTTGTCTGATTCGAATCCCAACACATAGTTACCAGAATTTAACAAAGTCTCAGCATCCAGGTTTATGAGCTGGAGGGCTTCTTAGCTACAGCTGCCCAGAGTCTCCACACACCACCAAGAGTGAGAGCCCTGCACAAATGGCTCTGTCTTCTCTTCTAATAGGATTTCAGACATCATTAAACATCATCTGAATGACCAGAACTTAGGCTCCTACGACTGACTCTTGAGTTAGCCCCTCCCCTTAGGACCCTGGGAGGTTCACATCCACATAGATTAGGTTAATACCTAATAGGGGTTAGAGCCTGGGGCTTAGCACTTAGTAAGACTCAATGAAATACACTGAATTCTCAAAGGAAACAAAAGCCAAACTCTTCAAGGGCAATTGGTTGAACTAAGTGCTAAGAGCCCATTTTGCTTACCAACACAGTTACATTATTTACATTTCTACATAGGAAGATGATACTTATAACTCTTGAGAACTTTATCATTATTAGGGCAGGTAGAAAGAGTATACATGGATGGAAGGCACAAGTATGAGTTGACTATGATGGGAGAGTATCAAAAAATAAAATGAAGAGGTGAGAATAATGAATGCGCTGGGAGAAGAGAGAAGAAGTAGAATGGGGTAAATTATCTCATATAAAAGAGGCGTGAAAGGAAGAGTTTTTATAGTGGAATAGCCTTTACCAAATATGGGCAGGGTGGCAGGTTACATTTAACCTTACTCTTATCAGAACCGGCTCAAAGAGGGAATAGCATACACACTCAGGTGGGTATAGAAATCTATCTTACACTACAGGGAAATAGGAAGGGAGGGGGATAGTGAGAAGGAGGAGACTAATAGAAGTGAGGGTAGATTGGAGGAGAGGTAGTCAAAGGCAAAACATTTTTGAGAGGGGACAGGGTTAAAAGAAAGAGAGAAAAGGATAAATGGAGGTGGGGGGAAATAGGATGGAAGGAAATATACAGTTATCAATACTAACTGTGAATGTGCGTGGCACAAATACCAAAAAAAAAATGGAAGCAGAGAGCAGAGTGAATTAAAAAACAGAATCTGACAATATGTTGTTTGCAAAAAACTACATTTGAAGCAGAAAGCCATACACAGAGCAAAGGTAAGGGACTGAAATAGAATCTATTATTAAAGAGCCAGGTCTGGAGTTAGATAGACTCATCTTCCTGAGTTCAAATCCAGCCTCAGACACTTACTAGTTATGTGACCATGGGCAAGTCACTTAACCCTGTTTGCCTCAGTTACCTCATCTGTAAAATGAGCTGGAGAAGGAAATGGCAAACCACTCTAGTATCTTTGCCAAGAAAATGCCAATGGGGTCATGAAGAATCAGATACAATTAAAAATGACTAAATAACAAAATCTACTTAAAATCATCAGCAAGCATTATATGTATTGGGGATATAAGCTAGAAGCCTTTCCAATAAGATTAGGGGTAAAGCAAAGATGCTCACTATCGTACTGTTATACAATATTGTACTAAAAATTCTAGCTAAAGCAATAAGAGAAGAAAAAGAAATTGAAGGAATTAGAATAGGCAATGAGGAAACAAAATTATTACTCTATGCAGATAATATGATGGTATACTTAAAGAATCCTAGAGAAGCAACTAAAAAGCTAGTTGAAATAATAACAACTTCAGCAAAGTTGTAGAATATAAAATAAATCCACATAAGTCATCAACATTTCTACATATTACCTGCAAAGTCCAGCAGCAAGAGATAGAGAAATTCCATTTTAAAAATGGTACACAATATAAAATACTTAGTAATATGCTTGCTAAGAGAAACCCAGGAACTATGTGAACACAATTATAAAACACTTTTCACACAAATAAAGTCAGAGCTAAAGAATTGGAGAAATATTAATTGCCCATAGGTAGACCAAGCTAATATAATAAAAATGTCAATTCTACCTAAATTAATTTACCTGTTCAATGTCATGCCAATCCAACCAGCAAAATTATTTTGTAGAGCTGGAAAAAATAATAAAACTCATCTGGAAGAACAAAAGGTCAAGAATATCAAGGGAATCAATGAAAAAATGTGAAGGAAAATGGCCTAGCCATATCATATCTCAAACTGTAATACAAAGAAGTAATCATTAAAACAATCTGGTACTGGTTAAGAAACAGGGTAGTGTCCTTTGACCCAGCAATACCGCTTCTGGGGCTGTATCCTAAAGAGATCATAAAAATTGCAAAAGGACCTACATGTAGAAAAATATTTATAGCAGTGCTCTGTGTGGTGGCCAAGAACTGGAAAATGAGGGGATGCCTCATACCACAAGTTGTGGTATATGAATGTAATAGAATACTATCATGATACAAAAAATGATGAACAGGTAGACTTCAGAGAAACCTGGAAAGACTTATATGAACTGATGCTGAGTGAAGTGAGCAGAACCAGGAGAACATTGTACATGGTAATGGCCACAGTGTGAGATGACTGTTTTTGATAGACTTGGCCCTTCTCAGGAATGCAAGGACCTAAGACAATTCCAAGGGACTCATGATGGAGAATGCCATCCAAATCCAGAGAAAGAACTATGGAGTCTGAATGCAACATGAAGCAAACTATTTTTCTTTTTGTTTTGTTTTTCTTTCTCATGGTTTCTCCCATTCATTATAATTCTTCTATACAATATGACTAGTGTGAAAATATGTTTAATAGGAATGTATATGTAGAGCCTATATCAGATTGCAAGCCATCTTGGGAAGGGAGGGGGAGAAAACTTAAAACTTATGGAAGTGAATGTTCAAAACTAAAAATATATGAATTTAATAAAAAAGAAGAAATAGAGTGGTGGATCTGTGGAATGGGTTAGGTACATAACACACCATAGCAAATGACCACAGTGATCTAGTGTTTAATAAACACAAAGATCCATGTGTTGACCAACTTCTGACACCACATGCAATGATAATGTCAAAATGGGCATATGACTTAGATACAAAGGATGGTATCAAAGACAAATTAGGGGAGCATGGAAGAGTTTATCCATTAGATCTATGGATAAGAGAAGAATTTATGATGAAACAAGAGATAGAAAGCATTATAAAATATAAAATGGATAATTTTGATTATAGCAAGCTAAAAATGTTTTGCACTAACAAAGCCAATGCAGCCAACATTAGAAGGAAAGCAGAAAACCGAGTGAGAGGGAATTTTAGAGAAGTGCATATTAAAACAACTCTGAGGTACCACATCACACCTATCAGGTTGATCAATATGATAGAAAAGGGAAATGACAAATGTTGGAGGGGATCTGGAAAAATTGGGACACTGATGCACTGATGGTGGAGTTGTGAACTGATCCAACCATTCTAGGGAGTAACTATGACCAAAGGGATATCTAATTGTACATGCCCTTTGACCTTGCAATACCTCTACTGGATCTTTATCCCAAAGAGATTTTTTTTAAAGTATTTATATATACAAATATATTTATAGCAGCTCTTCTTATGGTGGCAAAGACATGGAAATTGAGGGGATATCTGACCATCAATTGGGGAAATGACTGAACAAGTTATGGTATATGATTGTGATGGAATACTACTGTGCTATAAGAAATAATGAGCAGGATGCTTTCAGAAAAATCTAGAAAGGCTTACATGATTGATGCAAAGTGAAGTAAGCAGAGCCTAGAGAACAGCACACAGTAACAGCAATATTGTACAATGATCCACTGTGAATGAGTTAGCTGTTCTCTGCAATAAAATGATGGAAGACAATTCCAAAGGACTTATGATGAAAAAATTCTATCCATCTCCAAAAAAGGAACTGATTGAATATGAATGTAAATTGAATTATACCTTTTTAAAACTTTCTTTATTTTTCTTGTTTTGGGTTTTTTTTGTCTGTTTTCTTTCACAATGTGGCTAATATGGAAATATGTTTGCACACATAAAATCTATTTCAAATTACTTGCCCTCTCAAGGAGAGGGAAGGAAGGAGGAAGAGAATTTAGAACTCATTTTTAAAAATGAATATTAAAAATTATTTTTACATGTAGTTTAAAAAATATAAAAACATGTAAAAGACTAGACTCTGGAGCAATGCTTATCATAAGGAGCTTAAAGAAAAGCTATGTCACAGAAAAAGTTTCAAGTGTGGAGGGAACAATGAAAGGCAGCAATGGGCAGTATAATCACAATTCAAAAAACCAGGATGTTACAGGAAACTAGAATTTTCCTCTTGTTGTACTCATCCCAAAAGGTTCCATTTAGGAACCACAGAAAATCTCTACTTTCTACCATAGTCAGTCTTACCACCCAAGTATTCTTAATATGCACATGTACACACACACACACACACACACACACACACACACACACATTCTGTCTCCTGTACCCAAAAATCCCAAAGAGTACAGATGCAGAGGGCTCCCAAAAGCCACAACGAGTTTGCTGTACTGGCCTCTGCTTTGTACAGAAGGTGCTGACCAAAGGAAAAAGTAACTTTTCTAGCCCAAAATCCATTTCATGTCATTACAAATGCTATAGACTATCAGCTGCCTTTTTCCAACTTTTTTCTCCGGTGGTTGCCAGTGACAGATCTATAGCAAACCAGACAGCTGTAAGCCAACCAATAAAAAAACAAAAGTTGTGGCTACCAACAGACCCATGCCTGCTACGGAAAACCTAAGCAGGCATGTGGGTAATACTAGCATGACAAGTTGGCAGCCCAAGGCCTTTCTGAAGTGAACAGCAAACAAGTTGAGGACGTGCACAATGCGGGCTTTGTCCAGCAATTTAGTCCTTAGTTTTACCATTGCAGCTGCTTCCAAAACAAAAACACATGGTATTGGATTCACTGCAACTAAAAGAAAACAGGATTCTAAGTGAGGACCAGTGGCTCAACAGCCAAAGAATAGACTTACTTTGCTAATGAAGGCAGAATAGTGGTTCCATATTGAATCATTTGACAGACTAACTGTAACAATAATGTGCAAATTAAAAAATAGGAAAAAAGAACCATTAAAAAAGGATCATAATCAGTATTTCAAGCAACAGCTGCAAAGAGGGGAGGGTTTATGTTGATAGGGGGAGTGATGCTTAAAGGTAAGAGAACAAAGATTGCAACAGATTTTCAGCATTTTTTCTTGTAGAATATTTTAATCCTTTTGCCCTCTTCCCTCATACTCAGAAAAAAATAAAATAAAAGCAGAGACAGTGCAATTTTCTAAAAATAAAATTCACTTGGAATAGTGAAGATATTTAAATAATTCTAAGGCTTGAGTCTCAGTATGAAAGAGGCCCTACTTTCTCCATCTTTTTAATCAATGTCTTTCCTTCCATTCCTCTTGCATTTGCTTCTACTTTGCTATTGCCCATCTCACTCCCAAGCCCTACTTTCCATACACACCCTTTTTGCTCACTGCATACCAGGAGGAACAGTGGGCTCCTCTCATCTTTCATTTTACTGAGCACATCAGTGGTAGCACTAGTGCCACTGCTTGTACCAATTCAAGAAAAATATTCCTATATGAAACAGAAGCACAACTCTAGCAAAAACAAAAAATAATAAGAACCAATATTATGATACTGGAATTGCCCAAAACCTAAAATACTACAGCCCAAAGTGCCCAAAAGATATATCTGAATTGGTCATGGGAAATGGACCATTGTTCATTCTAATCAAAAATATAACTGTTACTCTTTAATCTTTTCAATATGACAATGAGGAAAATAAACCTCTGATGTCTTTAATTAAAGGTACACAAATAATTGGGTAACTCTAGATTTGGAGGGTGTGAACATCTATTTAAACCTATTTAAACCAAGAGTGCATTCTTCATCCTAGGGGGAGGAGGTAATTTGTGTGCCTACAGCTAAGTGATGGATTTCCCTGTTAAAGTAATTATTATGAATTATTGAGAAGCACTCTGTGTGTAATGTTCAGTTCTCCATTTCCTACAAATCAAATTACTAAGGCTTATATTAGATTGTGAACATATTTAGAATATCCTCTTCTTGTTTGTTAATTTTCCTTTTTGTCAAGAGCCTTATTCTCCTCCTTGGACAAATATATTTCCCCTCACTCACTGATGCCAGGAGAAAGTTCTACACTTGGCCTAGAAAAAAGGGAATTATCAGAAGTGTCAAAATAGACAAGACTATGGGATGGCAAGCAAAGGGCTAGCCACAGAATTCTGCTACTACCAGGGATATACATACATGCGTGCATGCATACATACTTGCGTGCATGTGTGTATACATATTTATGGCTACATATATGTTGCCTAAGGTCTGTAATACAGATCTCTTCCCCCAAGGGATGGACAAATAATTGAAGAGGTGAAAGATTTGTAATACTCTCTTTGGGCTACCTCCCCAACTTTTCAGTCACAGGTTTGCAGCTTGAGTCTCCAGATGGATGACAAATACACCTCAAATTCTAAGGTATTCCCTTTGGGCTTGAACTCTGTAAGCCTTTATCAATGCATTTGTCATTGAAAGCCAGTAGGTACACTTAGCTACTAGGAAAGGCATTTACTAAGTGGCATCATGAGAATTAGTCATGTAACCTGACGCTGTCTCTGCCTGTTCCCATACTGAATTTGTATTCAATTGGTATTGAATTTGAATGTATTCCTACACTAAATTATCTGTATGCAGATGTTCAACCCTCCTTTGAACACTTCGTATAAGAAGTTTATAACATCCTTACCGCCCCCCTCCACTTTTATATACTCTTCTTCTTCTAACAATTATGAGAAATGGTAAATCTCTCACCCTTCTTCCTTACTTCTATCCTAGTATATTCTTTTTTTTCCCTCCCTTTTCCTTCTTCTCTTATAACCAACAAAATAGAATATAATCACCCTTATGCCTTATATTTATCTTTATTCTCCTAAAAGCTTAAAGATTGTGGGATTCTGAAGACACACATTTCCATTTTCTCCCTATTAGAAGGCAAGAACTTGATGAACATCTGTTCCTCCCAACTGATCAGAAACATTTATCTTTCTAGATTTCCCTTATCATCTGTGTTTGCATTTAAAAGATTTTATCCAGCTCAGTTTTTTACATCATTCTCTATTCTATTAAAGTTCCGTTTTTCTCTCTGGAGGGAGGAAATTAAACTCAGTCTTTCTAGGTAAGTGTTGATTATAAGACTTTTGTTTTATTTTGTTTTGGAATATAATATTCTAAAATTTCCTCTCCTTTGAAATAGTTGTATCTTCAGTGCTCCTGACCAGAGTCCCTTGGTACTTGAATTGTTTCTTTCTGGTTGCTTAACAATATTTTCTTTAACTGGTGGCTTTATTTTTGGTCAATGATGTTCCTGGAAAGAAACTTGAAGTCTCTTTCAGGAGATAGCTGGTGGATTCTTAAAGAATTCTTGTTTCCATTTTACCCTCAAGTTTGGGCAATTTTCTTTTATTATTTCTCAAAATATCTTATCTAGTTGGTGTGTCTGGTTATGTTTTTCAAGGAATCTGATGATTCATAAATTATCATTCAATCTATTTTCCAGGCCACCCTTTAAAGATGTCATACATACTTTGCCTGATATGAAACTATTGTTCAGAAGACATATAGATTTGGGAGTCATCAGTTTAGAATTGATAATTGATTCCATAAGAGTTGTTAAGACTATAAAGTCAGAGAATATACAATGAAAAGAGAAGTCTAAGACAGAGCTTTTAGGGTACAAATATGCATAAGGAACAGAAAATTAATGATAAAGCAACAAAGGAAATTTTTAAAAGAGCAGTCAAAAGGTAGAAAGACAAAAAGGTAGCAAGTTTATAGAAGCCAAGGGAGGAGAAACTATTTCCCCCCCCAAAAAAAACATATCCATCAGAAGTGCACAAATATCTACAAGAATGAAAATGGAAGAAATTCCTTTAGATTTAACAGTTAAAGAACTTATTGGATGATCCAAACAAAAAATGTTACGTCATTTAAAATTAGAGTAAAATGGAAGGAAGTAACTTGCAAAACTATTTTAGGGGGTAAATTCTTAACTAAGGGATAGCAATGATTTTAAAAATATACAATATATAATTTAAATTACTCCAAAAAATTTTTGCACAAACAAAATCAATGCAGCAAGAATTAAAAATGAAGAAGTTGGGGAAACAAAATTTTTTATTGATGCTCTTTTTCCTTCTTTGAATCTTAATATCACTTTCCAATGCCTCCATCCCCAATAGTACTCTCTCTCTCTCTCTTTTAATAAATGTTACAGCCAATCAAAAAAAATCAACACTTTGTCAATGTTTAATAATTTATGCTTCGTTTTGTAATTCTAGGTCACCATCTTTCTGGCAAAAGGCATGATTCATCAAAATTGTGATTGCTCACATCGTTTATCAGATTTCTGAAGAATATAGCACAGCTAAATGTAACAATGGCTCAGAATAGTAACTCAATAATAAATTAATATGTATTAAACACCTGTTATATGTAAGGTATTGTGTGAAGTGCTAGGGGAAAAAAAGATTTTTTTTAGAAAAATTACTGTCCTTAAAGCTTTTAGAGGTCAAGAAAGGGTGGGTACAAAAGGCACATAAGTAAAAATAAATATGATTACATATGCAAAGGAGTACAGCAAAATTATAAGGAGAAAATTTTACCAACCGGAGGGATCAGAAAAGGTCTCATATAGGAGGTAGCACATGACCTCTGTCTTAAATAAGATGAGAGCAGGGGCAGGGAACTTGAGGCCTTGAGGCCACACGTGGTCTTTGGGTACAGCCTTTTGACTGAGTTCAAGTTTTACAGAAGAAATCCTTTTATTAAGGGGATTTCTTCTGTAAAGTTTAGATTCAGTCAAAGGGCCACACTTGAGAACCTAGAAGGCCAAATGTGGCCTCGAGGCTGCAGGTTCCCCACCCCTGTCACTAGAAATTCTAAGAGGCAGAGAGAAAGTGGGTATGCATTTCAAACACAGGGAACAGTCCTTCCAAAAGCATGGAGTTGACTACGAATAATGCCTCTTTTAGCTCAGAAGTAGAACAGAATGCTATGGAAGGAATTCCTTTTGGACTATATGGCTGTGAGATTCTGATTTTAACTCTGAAAAATAGGAAATAGATTTTTTTAAAAAGTAAGAGAATTGACTATCAGCATTTCCCAGAAAAATTAAACTGATGCAAAATAATTGCTATAATGAGGAAGCAAAAGGACCCCGGAAACCAGCAAATACTTGCAAAATAGAGCTACTTCATAGCCACAGGCAATTTAAATCACAAACAAATCTGTAAAATATAAGATAGGAGGTTTACAGAGCAACATGAACATCTTTATCTCACAAGTCAACCAAGAACATTTCAGGAACAAAATAAACTATATTATCCATAGAACATGTACACATGAACCCAAAAGGAGAACAACAAAGAAACAGGAATTGGAACGTGTTATGCAGAGTTTTTTTTTTTACAGTGACCTATTTTCCTTGACAACAATAACAAAATCAATACTTTAGATTCTGCCATTCCCATATACAATTTGCAATAGGATGGCTATTCAAAGTGCTAAATTAGGGAAGAAAATCTGGGTCTGAAGAAATATAGAATAAATCTATGTGTACATTAAAAATGCTCAGAGATCAGTTTTCAAGATTATGATATGGAGCTAGGCATACAGTTTTTCAGGCTGGATCACATTTAAGAAACTGCGCCATACTCTAAATGATCCCAAACCTCTCACAGCCACAAAAGCCTGTGTCCTTAGTATTTTCCTATTGATGATATATTGTTAACAATCATGGGACACCATTATCTCATAATAACTAAGGTTATAAATAACTCAACAGTGATCGAAAGCTGTATGGTGGGTTTAAGCAGGCTGTAGCATGTTACCTGTAATGATGCTTTGAAAATTTTCACAAAAGATGTTGAAGAGCCTATGTAGTAGAAGAAGAGAAGGTAGTGTGAACAAAAAACAAAGGATAAATAGTTCACAGAGTAAATTGGTACCCCTGGGGGGCAGAGCCAAGATGGCGGCTGGAAAGCAGGGACTTGCATGAGCTACCCGCCAGGTCCCTCCGAAAACCTATAAAAAATGGCTCTGACCAAATTCTAGAACTGCAGAACCCATAAAATAGCAGAGGGAAGCAGGGATCCAGCCCAGGACAGCGTGGATGGTTGCTGGATGAGGTCTATCGCGCATGGAGCAAGGCGGAGGGGAGTGGAGCACAGCGTGGGCAGCAGCAGGACCAACCAGACCAGGAGCCAGGCAGAACAAGCCCTAGCACCCTGAATCAGTGAGCTGTGGCAGTTACCAGACTTCTCAACCCACAGACACCAAAGACAACAGAGAAGGTTAGTTAGTGGGAAAAGCTGTGGGGGACAGAGTTCGTGGTTCGGCCACCACCCCAGGGGCAGCGGGGGAGGTGCAGCTACAGAACCACAGCTGCAGTTGCTTCTGACC
Organism: Phalanger gymnotis; assembly: GCA_028646595.1. NCBI lineage: Eukaryota > Metazoa > Chordata > Mammalia > Diprotodontia > Phalangeridae > Phalanger > Phalanger gymnotis. The sequence continues at coordinate 10,976 of JAQQSZ010014590.1, forward strand.
CAGGCCCACCTGGTGGGAGGAATTAAGTGGCAGATCAGAGCAGGATTGCAGAGCCTGCTTAAGATTTGCATCAGGTCCAGGTTGGTGGTTCTTGAGGAAGGAGGAGTGCTTGTGTGGCAGAGCTAGCTGTATAGAAATAGCTCTGAAATCAACAGCACATCCCCTCAAACTTGGAACAAAGTACTCTTTGCTCTACAAACAGTCATACTCCGACAAAAACCTCAAGAGTCAAATAAGTTGGCTGGGAACATGGCCAGGCAGTGAAAACGCACTCAGATTCAGTCTCAGACTTTGGAATCTTTCTTTGGTGACAAAGAAGACCAAAACATACAGCCAGAAGAAGTCAACAAAGTCAAAAAGCCTACATCAAAACCTCCAGGAAAAACATGAACTGGTCTCAGGCCATGGAAGAGCTCAAAAAGGAGTTGGAAAAGCAAGCTAGAGAAGTGGAGGAAAAATTGGGAAGAGAAATGAGAATGATGTGATAAAACCATGAAAAAC
>JAQQSZ010014591.1:0-11476 GCA_028646595.1 Phalanger gymnotis
CAGGAGGCCACAGAAAAACAAGATAGTATTTAGCCAAATCATTTTTACTGGCCTCAAGTTCCTGCTCGCACTCCTGGGTCTACACATGGGTCAGCCCTGCTTCCGCAGCTTCCTGCTTCCACAGCTTCCGCTTCCACTGTAGTTGTCTCTTGGCTCACCTTTCCTTGCAGCCCAGCTTCTGGTGTTCTCAAGCCCCGCCTCAACGACCAGAGACCATTGATTCCCGAGTTGGCCCCTCTTAAGTCATCAATCCACACCCACACAGGTTTCACACCTGACAGGGCCTGGGCCTGGGGCTTAGCACTTAACAGCTGAAAGTACTTCCACTCAAAAGAAAGAAAAGCCGTGCTAAGGAGACAATTTTGCTTAACAACACACATACTCCTCTCCTTCACTTACTAAGTGTCTTGAAAAAGTTGTCTATGTTTGATGCTTCCACTTCCACACTACCTACTCCCTTCTCAGCCTCTGTGTAATTGGGATTTCACTGTCAAAATGACATTGAAAAAGCTCCTTCAAAGGTCACCAATGACCCTCTAATTATAAAATCTAATAGCCATGGCCATGGGAAGAAAGGTATGCTAATACTAAATATTAGTATAGTCTGGCGGAGATATGAGTTGGTCTGACCTTTCTGCCAATCCAATGACCTTTTAAATTCATTCCCCATCTTGCACTTTGCAGCTTTTGACACTTTGATCACCTTCTTGTAGTGGATATGCTCTTCTCCCTTGGCATTGGAAACATCAAAGTCTCTCCTTCTATCTCTATAATTAGTCACCCCATGTCTCTTCCCCCTCATCCTCTTCCTGATGCTTAAATGTTGGTGTTTCTCAAAGATTTATCTGTGGTCCTTCTCTTTATGTATTCTCTCCTTTGGAGATTTCATTCATTCCTATAGCTTCAACCATTCCCTCTGTGAAGATGATTCTCAAGTTTATGTTTCTGGTCCTGATTTCTCTTCTGAATTCCAGACCCGCACTTCTAACTGGTGTAATGGTAAAGTAAATGGGAAGATCTTTCCCATCCATTAATAGGCCCATGTGACCTGCTTAAGTCACATGGAAGCCTAAGTCACATAGTTTGAGTCACATAAAACCTGTGGTGGAAGCAGCTTGCTGAACAGGTGGAATAGGAAGAGTATAGCAGCAAGGTTGGAGCAGGAAGGGTGAAGCAGAGCTGAGAGGAAGTTAGTCAGAGCAGTTAGAGCTGAGAGAGAGAGAGGAAGCAAGCAGCTAGTTGTGAATGAGAACAGGATATTTTGTTTAGGGTGTTCATTCGTGGGAAGACCCTAACAGAGGGAAGGCTTGGGGATGTTGGTGCCCCCTGCATTGTTGATGCATATAGATTTCTTTGTTGCTATGATGGATTTGGCTTTCTGATGTTGAGATTCATCTTTCTGGTGTTTAAATAAATGTTTTGGTTCTGTCTTCCATGTGTAGAGTCTGTTATATTTTGCGATTCAGAACTAAGCCAGCATATTCACAGCTGCTTTAGGCACTGTGAATATCGCATTGGTGCTACAACGGCCTACAGAACTTCTCCATCTAGATATGGCTCAGTTGACATTCTCTCATTTGGCATCTCTCGTCTCATCTCGTAGTTGCCAAGTCCTATTGATTCCACCTCTACGGCATCTTTGACATATTTATTATCACTGCCACCATTTCAGTAAAGGCCCTAATTACAGCCCCCCCCCCAACCTATTGCAATAGTATCCTTACAGGTCTTTTCACTTCTACCCTCTCCTCTTAGCCAACCTATGCACTACTTCCAGTTTTGGTTATGCCATTTCTCTGCTCAAGAATCTGAAAAATAAAACCTCTATGGTTAGAAAGCCTATCCTCCCAGAAAGGAAGCCCCTATGTCTCAGTGTCAGTGCCCTGGGGAAAAGCTTTATCCACCTAATGTTAGCTCTGATTCTGATGTTTTGTATTTAGAACAGTGCTTATGCAAAGCCTACGAGCACCTCACATGCCCAAGACATCTACTAGCATGTGCCCAAACTGTTATATACTAAGACATAGTTGCTGCTTCTCTTATCTCATCATCCACTCCCCATATTAGAGAACCTCTTTGTATTATGAAAAACAGTGCTTGAGTGGGGAGGGAGGTGGCCCTGAAATGAGAATTACTGTTCTTGGTAGCTCCAGTTCCATCCCCCCACTTCTGAACAGGTAGGAGCCACGCCAAACTCCCTTTTGGTTTTTCCCTCCCATGTTATTCATCTCTTTTTCTTCTGTTCTCCTAACTTTCCATTTTTATTTTCTCTCTTTTTCTCCTTCTTCCCAAATCCCAAAGTAAAAGCAACTGTAATGAGTATGTAGGAGGGGAGGAGATGGAGGGAGTTCATGGATAGGGCTCTAGAGGCAAGAAGATGGAACCAATACTGGTTCCTCCTCCTCTCCCCTCAACATTTGAGTCTTTCAGATTTGTGTCATGAAGTCTGTCAGGAGACATGTTGAATAATCAAATCAATAAAGTAGAAATATGGAGGAAATATTTTAGAAAATATGATAAGTCAAACTTCACAAAACAGGTGAAACAAATTGTCATAATTCCAAGCAACCAAACAAAGTTTGCAGTGTCAGTTAAAAAGACAAACCAAACTTCTCTTCCTTTATTTCTTCCTACCATATCTTTCTATCACTGGAAGTGTGAGCATTAGCTCTTCCTCATGGGCTTGCGAGTTAGTATTTAAGAGAATCAGACAAAGTTAATAGAGCTGGTATAACACTGACCAGACCAGCCTATGTGTCAGAATGAGCAGAGTCATGGTGTGACTATGTTTTGAAGGCGTAGACAGAAAAACTAGATGAGGCCGGAACAAGGAGTACGAGTGGCAGGCCTATTATATTGTGACTCATGAATTTTCTCCCCTTGTGTCATCCTTGAGGTAAATAAGGGATGTTCCTGAATGTCGATGCGGGTATAAGGTGACGTGCTTGGGAAGTTCTAGCTTCCAGACAAATAAGAAAAGGAGGATTGAATGATAATGAAATCTCATTCTGTATGCAGGCAGCCTAAAACTGTCTATTCTTTTCCCTACTACCTATATCTCTCCCAATTGTCATCCTAAGAGGTGCCTGGCAGCAGACAGCAGGATGGTGACAAATGTAGATGTGGGAAACATGATTGATTGGTGCCCCTGATAGGCAGTTTCACCTTGTGGGGTTACCTTAGTCAATGTCACAGTTTTGGAAGCTATGCATGAAAAATGTCAGCTATTTTCCCCATTCTAGGCACAAAACAGAATGTTATATCTTACCTGCTGGTGCCATTTTCGACTCTTTCTAGGTCTTCATCAATGGTTCTGACTGAGAGTCTATGTGTGGTAGGATAGGAGTGCTGAGTGTTGATTTTGGCCATCTTTTTGTTTTGCAATCACAAAGTCCCAAATTTCAGCTAAAAAAAAAACACAAAGAATTAACATTTTTATGATGGGAAGTATGAGCCAATTGCCAAATAATCTTTTATGATGGAAGATGCCAGTGTTTTCACTAATGACTGAAGGGTTAATAAAATATTAAAGATTTTCCCTGTACATTTATAGACCTGCATGACCACATATGTTGTCATTTCTCCTTGGAACAGAGGCCAGGTTCCCAGGACAGAAGGTCAGATTACACTTGGCCAATTCCTCTTCCTGGAAGAGATGGCCACCCTTCTAGGAATATACGGAATCAATCCTGTGCCCTTTTGAATATAGACATTTTACCATATCAATCATGGATATCTTGCTCCTTTGAACTCTAGCCCAGTCCACAGCCACAACACATCCTGTGCTGAGTCATGTAGGGCCCTGGCAGTGATCCAATCAGGTACTAAGTTGCATAGGTAGGCTGTGGAGCCCAGCCTATCAATTGCTAAGTCACGCTGCACCAATTCCTTCTATGTTTGAAACTGGATATAATCTGGAAAAATTACTATATTCTTTGGAGTCCCACTCATAAGGATGAGACTCTGCCCAAGATACTTCCCAGCTAGGACTCTGGAAGCTGAAATCAAGGGACTTCCCATCCCCAGCATGTGAAGCCAGATGTTGGTACTTGGTGACATATGTAAATATTTCTATTACTCTGTTAGGCTTTATCTTTATATTTCTATATTTCTTTAATACTGTTTTATATTGTCCTTGTGTGCAGAACAAATGTTATGCTGATTCTAATCTGGCATGTGTGTGTCCATTGTTCTGTGCAATTCAATCCTAAAAAATAGTTAAAGCAGCTGCACATATCTCAATGATACAATGACCAACCTAACCTTGTAGTTGGAAAACACAAGTAGATCTCAGGTGGATGTGATTAATTGGTAACATTGTGGTGGCCCTTTTTGATTTCCCTTTCAACTGAATTTTTGGTGTAAGAGTGATGAAAATTTTCATCCCTATGGTGGCTTCAATGTCAAGAGGCCTGTGCTAGAAACCCTATAGTCTGTTTTGCCAAACAAAAATTGGATTTATATCTACCTTCTGACTCACAGGAAAATAGTGCTGATCCAATGGCAACAGCCATTGGAAAAAGGGTCTGATCTGTTTTTCCTGACGCCGAAGTATAAAACTAGGACTTCTTGCCTTACAGCATGTACTCTCTAAAGAAAGCAGAAGTGGAAAGACCTGTAATGGGATGATTGCAATAATTTGGGAAAGGGGTCATTAAGGCTTTTGCTAAAGTAGTAACAATGAGAATAAGCATAATCAGAGATGTTGTGAAGGTAGAATCAACAGGGAGTAGGTGAGGGAAAAAGGAAGAGAGAGAGACTGATTAGAGCACCAGCAAAAGAGTCAACAAAGAGCAGAACTGCCAAAAAGAATGAGCCAAATAGAATGTGATCAAGGCTCTGTTTACTAATGCTTTTGGAACACTCCCTGCCCCCCACACCCTCGGTTCTAGTTAACAAGACAACTGAAAAGGCATTCTTTAAATATGTGGTTAGCAGAACAGAACCAGTTACAGAATGTCTATGCATGCTCAAATCTCTCCAAGGCATTGCCATTACGTTCCATTATGACTTTTCCAGAAGCATGTCCTCTAGGCTTTCTCGTGGGAGGAATATACATCAGTTGAGCATGCTGATGCCCTCTGATTATGTTTCAATTTCCCCATTATATATACAATAATATGTGGCCCATTTATGCATTAAGTAGCCTATAGTGGTGAGAAATATGCATATTCTTTAATATTTCCATTCGGAAGATACCATAAGTCTTTAAAATATATTTTTCCTAAGTCTAATTCTAATTTTCCTTTTTGCTTATCTTTTTGTTAGTTTCTTTTAGGCTCTGAGAGAGGAACATAAAGGTCCTCTGCAATCATGTGTTACTATTTATATATTTTAGGAAAAAAATCCCCATTCTTTGTCAAAATGGTGCATTCATGTAAAATGCTAAAAAAAAATAGACACAGAAAGAACATTTTAAGACAGATAAAAGTACACATCTAGAACCAAAAGCTACCATTATTTGCAGCCGAGAAATATTAGCTTTCATAATAAATAGGGGTAGAATGAAGATTTCTACTCCATCATTTTATAAAGCTCCAGAAATTCTACTGATATCAGTAAGATGAGAAAAAATTAAATATCTATGTGTGTGTGGATGCACATTGACAAAGATAAGACAGAATTATTCCTATTTATAGACAATAAATATAGATAGGTATTTATACAACCTGTATATATTTACTTAGAAACCCAAGAGAATAAGCAGATACTTATTGAAATGACTAATAGATTCAATAAAGTAGCAAGATACATAACAATTCCACAAAATCATCAGCATTTCTGCATAGAAATACAAAAACTAGGAGGAAAATATGGAATAATCTCATCCAAAACAACTGAAAATTGCTTAAAATATCTGGAAATCAAGTTATCAAGATATAATCAGGACATATAAATAACAATTACAAAATATTCTTTACAGAAATAAAGAAAATAGCCAATAACTCGTGGAGTATCCATTGATCCTAGTGGGACTGTGGCATCATAATAAAATGATGTTATTATCTAAATTAATTTACAGATCAGATTTAGTATTATCTCAACCAAACTACCAAGAGGTTAGAGAAAATAGAAAATTTATTTGGAGGAAAAAAGTTGTTTTTTTTAATCTCAAGAGAAGCAGTGAATAAATGTAAGAATAAAGAGAAAACAGCACATCCAAAGGCAAATTGTATTATAAAGTAATAATCATCAAACTATTTGATACTGTAATTTTTTTGGAGGGGGAAGGCAGGACAATTAGAGTTAAGTGACTTGCCCAAAGTCACACAACTAGTAAGTATGTCAAGTGTCTGAGGCCGGATTTGAACTGTAAAAAAAATTTTTTAATAGATCTATAAAATTGACTAAAGACAATCAGAAATAATTGAACTCAGAATCTCAGTGATCAATAAAACAAAATAAATTAATAGGCCTGAAAAATAATTTCCTCCTCACTCCTCTAATTATTTGTTATGTCACCCTTTAAGTCTACCTCATGTATGCATGTAGAACCCTTCTCAGTTTACAATGTTTCTCTATATCTAGTCCTTGCCAGACTGCTTTTCAGTTTCCTTAGCTGTTTTGTAAAAAAATGGTTTTAAAAAGAATTATAAATAATAAAAACCACAATAAAGACTTGTCAAATCACTAATAAAATTAAATAATCCTGAGATCTCACTTCACGCATTGCAAATTGGCAAAAGTGACCCAAGATGGAAATAATCAATATTGAAGGGATTGTAGAAAGGCAGACACACTAAGGCACTGTTGGTGGAACTGAGGAATTGGTCTAGTCCAGGAAGCAATTTGGAATTATGCTAAGAAAGTAACTAAGATATCTGTACCCTTTGACCTAGAAATTCTACTGCTAGATGGACATCTGAAGGAAATCAGAAGAGTCTAATACACATCAAACAATATTTATAGCAGCACATATTTACTAGCAAAGAACTGGAAACAAAGTGGATGTCCATTGTTGGGTCATGGCTAATCAGACTGTCATATGTTACTAGAATAGAATATATTACTGAGCTGTAAGAAATAATGGATTTGAAGAATACAAGGCAATGTGGGAAAACTTCTATGAACTCATACAAAGCAATGGAAATAGAAGTAGGAAAATAATATACACACTGGTTACAATTATATAAATGGCAAGAACAATAAGAAAATAAAAAACTGAATATAGTGCAATTATGATGACCAAGCTTGGTCCAAATGAAAACATTCTAAGATGGCACCTCCTTTCCACTTTTGCAGAGGTTTGGGGACTATAGAGGCTGGACATTGCCTATAATGGCAGACTTGATTGATGTGTCAGCCAATTTTGCTTACTTTTTTTTTTTCTTTTTCTCTTTTGTTGTTTGTTATAGGGATGGCTCTTTGAGTAAGGGAAAGGTAGCAAATAAGTTATGCTGTCTATTATAAGTACCCAAATTAACTATAAAGACATATAAAGACACTCTCTGCGTCCAGAGAAAGAACTAATAGATAGAAGTATGTATAAATAATGGTACCTATATAGATGGGTGTGTCTAATATAGCCATCTCTAGGGTAGGGGGAGAGGGAAGAAAAAAAGAAATTTACATGATAATTTTGTTGTATATTTGAAAAGAACAGCAAATTATGCATAGTAGATCTATGGTTTCATGTAGAATCATATTTTTTATCATACTATGTTATGGAAATGCTTGTTTTATTCCATAAATTAAAAGTAAAATAAAAAAAAAACAAAACAAAAAAGAAATTAAGAGGATATAAAAACAAAAGATATCAATTCGAGTTGTTTCCAAAGATTATTTTTCTTGGGTGGAGCAATTCAATCTTCCCCAGTGCAGCTACCTGGTTTAAATGCAACAGATGCCAGTGCAGAGGTCTCCAAAGACAGTGATTTCCAGAAGTTACCCAGTGACTCACTCCAGAACCAAATTAATTATTAAAAACAGATGAAGGTCAACAAAGGAACAAAAGCATTTTCATCAGCAATGAATGTGAATACAATTTAATAAGATAAAAGTATTGTAAGTTTCTGAACAGCATCTGTTTATGGCATTATTTCACCTGGGTCCTTTGCTTATCTTTGATTTTTTGTTGACAATAATGACAATAATGGCATATGATCACACAGGGCTTTAGAGTTTGCAAATCATTTTCACATTCATTAGCTCATTTGATACTGCAACACTGGGAAGGAGGCAGGGCATGATAATTACCCTTCGGTCTGCAAATGAAAGAACCTAAGATCAAAGAAGTGAAATGGCTCAAGTTTATACAAGAGTCTAGAGGAAAGCTAGGACTAGTTGAGGGCCATTTTTCTTTACTTGCACCTTCTTATCAAAATAATAATATAGTTGCATAACAAATTTTTTAGTTTGCAAAATAAACGGCTTCACACAAACCTTATAACTACTTAGAGAGTTGGCACAGCAAGTGTTACTATCTCATTTTAAAGAAGAGAAAACAGACTCAGAAAGTTGGATAGCTGGCTCATGGTCCACACAGCTTGTCAGTGACACAGGCACTCATTTCCACTGGCCCCCTATTGATGGGTGCAAACTTTTTTTGAGAACAATCTAGCAAGGTGAAATAAGAGCCACTGACCTACCCTTATGCCCAGCAATCCTATTATGGGATTTAGGTCGTAAAGATATCATTAAAAAGAAAAAAAGACCTAGACGTATTAAAACGTTTATATCTCCTTTACTTATGACAGTAGAAAATAAGAAACAACCCACATGCCCAACTGTTTATGAATAGTTGAGGAAATTAAGGCATATTCAATGGAATTTGCCATACCAAGGTAGATGGAGATTATTGTTTCATAAAATAACAAATAAAAAGGAATATGTAACAACCTCTAGGAAGTGGTGCAAAGGGAGGGCAGGGAAATTATAACAATAAAAATAAAATATACACATTGACTAACAGAGGCAACAAATCCCTACAGGTATAGAAAGATTCAGACAGGGATATGACAAATATATTACGGTTGTTTTTACTTTGGCTAAATTTGTGTTATATATCTTCCTTAAAATTTAAAAAACTTGAATGTTGTGGTTTTGTTGAAGACTTGGAACTCCATCATTGGCTTGTTTGGTAACATAGTAGATTTTGTTGAGAGAATCTTAAAAGTAATAACCACAAAAACATTCCTCAGGCTTAAAATAATTTGTCTATAAGGTACTTTGGGGCTTGAAAGGAAGCCAAAAATGTTAGCTTAGACTGATTCTTCTGGGCTTTCTCTACAATGTCACCACACTAAATACCTTCATCTTCCTTCTCCATCCCTCCACTCCTCACCTTTTTAGTTCCCTGCTATATGTTGTTTCCCCCCATCTTTAGAATGTAAGCTCCCTTAGGCCATGGACTATCTTTCTTCCTGCATGAATGTGTATTCTCGGTGCTTAGCACAGTGCCTAGCACATAGGAAGCTTTTAATGCTTCTTGATGTGGTTTTGCATTCTTACTGACTCACACAGTATCTTGTCTATACAGACTCAATAAATGTTTGATAAAAAAATGTCCACAAATTTGAATCTGAATGTATGAAAATATAATTCCAGAATTCAGAAAATAAGTTTCAAAATTGTATGTGTTCACAGCACAGACATCATGTTGATCCACACTGGCTGCTTAAGCTTCAAGGCAAGGTAATTTGCTAGCTCCAGGTTACATGCTGTCCTTGCTTTTCCTCATGGTATGCTCTATAGAACACGCACAATTGGAAGACTGGGTGTACTTTCATGATTCTTTCCTTAGTAGAATACTTTGTTCCCAAGAACGGATAAAAAGAGAAGAGCAGATTGCAAAAGAAATCAGTCTAAGGTCACCACTTTTGAAACTCAACAAGGAAGCCACGTTCTTATCTCATCTGCAGAAAATGTTTTGGTGACACACAGTGTTACTAAGAGATTTAAGGGGCCATTTTCATTCTGAAAGAAACGAGTGGCTAGAAGTACATTTAGATGATCAATGACTACAATGCTGCAAGGTTAAGCCTATACTTTAAAAAGTAGAAAGAACATGTGAATGGGAATCATAAGCTGTTTGTTCTTGTCCTGGCTTTGTCACTAACGAGCTGTATGACTCTAGGAAAGTTGGTCTCTCTCAGGTCCTCGTTGCCCTCCTCTGTAACATGGGGACAATATCTGTTCTGTTTATTTTATAGGGTTGTTGCTAGGACTAAATGATATAATGAAATAAAAATTTGAAAGCAAAACTAATTTGTAAGCTGTTAAGTATTGCTCAGATTTAAGATATTCTTAAGCGAGATGTGGCAATTTTCCTTAGGATACATTGGGTAGATGTTGTGCTGGATGGTTTACCATGAATTCCTTGAAGAGACAATGAAAGGAGATGGCATAATGATTGCTCAAAGGCAACAAGGAACACTATTCCATGGTATTTTATATTTGGTCATCACATATTACAGTACTAATGATAACATTTACAAAAAAACCACCAGGAAAATAATGGTAGCTTAGGCGCCAAAATGTATAATTGAGGAAGAAGTAGTAGGAAAATCTTATGGTGGATTTGCTAAGACCTTCCAAATTAAATCAATATACACATTGACACTTGGTTTCTTCAATGCAAAGGTGGAAAGGGTGAGGATGATGAGAAAATTGTATGTATGGTTCAGAGAGAAGGAATGAAAGAGCCCATTATTACTATTATGTCATATTACATATTACAAAAACTTTGTTTTATGAAAAGAATTGGTAGGTTTTAGGTGGTTCAGTGGATAGAGTACAGGGCCTGATGTCAGGAAGACAACTTCCTGAGTTCAAATCCAGCCTCAGACATTTGCTAACTGTGTGACCCTGTATGAGTCACTTAACTTTGTTTGCCAGTTTCCTCATCTGTAAAATGAGCTGGAAAAGGAAATGGAAAACCACTCCAGTATCTTTGCCAAGAAAATTCCAAATGGGGCCACAAAGAGTTGGAGATGACCAAAATGACTAAACAGGAACAACAAAGTATGGCAAACATCAAATAGACCAAAATAGAATATGTTTTAATATGCAAATAAAGACTTGTTTTTAGTGTGAAAATTATGCCTGTCAGGTCAAATCTATCCTCATAATAATACTAAGAATAAATATGAATAAATATAACCCACATAAACAAGACATCTTTGGGGGGACCTAAGTAGTTTTTGAGAGTAGGAAAGCGTTCTGAGTGCAAAAGTTTCATACCTTTTGGTCTGGACCAGGGATTGGCAAATGACATCCCAGGGGCCAAATCTAATCTACTGCCTGTTTTTGTATGGTGCACAATAGAAGAATAAAAAACATAAAAACACTCAACTGGCATGCTATAGAAAAACAGGCAGCAGTCCAAGTTAGACCAACAGGCCATAGTTTGCCAACCCCTGATCTTGACTCTCATCTCCCCTCCCCTCCCCCTTTCCCTTCATTTCTTGTAGGGCAAGATAAATCTCTACGCCCCATTGCCTGTGCATCTTATTTTCTAGTTGCATGAAAAAAAAAA
>JAQQSZ010014592.1:0-11476 GCA_028646595.1 Phalanger gymnotis
AGCTGCCCCGCCTCCATTGCCCCAGGGGTGGTAGCCAAACTGCAAACTCCGTCTCATCCCGCAGCTTTTCCCACTAACCTTCTCTGTTGTCTTTGCTGTTTGTGGGTTGTGAGGTCTGGTACACGCCACAGCTCAGTAATTCAGCATGCTAGGGCACTCTCTGCTCCACTCCTGGTCTCATCGATCCACGGTCTGCCGCGCTGCGCCTCGCGCGCTGGGCTCTGCTTGGCTCAGCTCCGCTCCCCTCAGCTGGGAGTTGGGAGTTCTGTGCGGGACAGACCTTACCCTGAGACCATCCAGGGTGTCCTGGGCTGGAGCCCTGCTTCCCTCTGCCACTTTGTGTGTTCTGCAGTTCTAGAATTGGTTCAGAGCCATTTTTTATAGGTTTTTGGAGGGACTTGGTGGGGAGATCACGCCATTTACTGCTTTCCAGTCACCATCTTGGCTCTGCCCTACCACTCTGTTTCTTAGTGAGTACCAGGTAGCTCTGATGACTGCTGCTTTATAGTACAGTTTGATATCTGGTAGGGCTAGGCCACCTTCCCTAGCATTTCTTTTCATTAATTCCCTTTGTATTCTGGACTTTTTGTTCTTCCAGATGAATTTTGTTATTATTTTATACAGCTCTATAAAATAATTTTCTGTTAGTTTGATTGGTATGGCACTGAATAAGTAAATTAATTTTGGTACAATTGTCATTTTTATTATATTAGCTCAGCCTAACTATAAGCAACTGATGTTATTCCATTTATTTACATCTGACTTTATTTGTGTAAGAAGTGTTTCATAATCGTGTTCATATAGTCCCTGGGTTTGTCTTGGAAGGTAGACTCCCAAATATTTTGTTGTGATCTACAGTAACTTTAAATGGAATTTCTCTTTCTATCTCTTGCTGTTGGGCTTTGTTAGTAATGTATAGGAATGCTGAGAATTTATGCAGGTTTATTTTATGTCTTGCAACTTTGCTAAAGTTGTTTATTATTTCATGTAGTATTTTACTTGAACCTCGAGGATTCTCTAAGTAAATCATCATGCCATCTGCAAAAAGTAATAATTTAGTTTCTTCTTTCCTTATTCTAATTCCTTCAATTTCTTTTTCTTCTCTTAATGTTAAGTTAACATTTCTAGTATCAAATTTAATAATAGGGTTGAAAATGGACATCCTTGTTTCACCTGGATTTCATTTGGAATGCATCTAGCTTATCCTTATTACATATAATGCTTTCTGATGGTTTTAGGTAGATGCTACTCATAATTTTAAAGAAGACTCTGTTTATTCCTTTGCTTTCTAGTGTTCTTAATAGGAATGGGTGTTGCATTTTGTCAAAAGCTTTTTCTACATTTATTGAGAATCATATGGTTTCTCCTAGTTTAATTATTGATATGTTCAATTATGCTGTTAATATTGAACCAGTCTTATATTTCTGGAATAAATCCTACCTGGTCATAGTGTATTATTCTAGTGATAAGTTGCTGCAATCTTTTTGCTAATATTTTATTTAAAATTTTTGCATCAACATTCATTAGGGAAATTGGTCTATAATTTTCTTTCTCTGTTTTGACTCTTTCTGGTTTAAGTATTAGTACCATATTTGTGTCATAAAGAGAATTTAGTAGGACTCCTTCTTCACATATTTTCCCAAATAGTCTATAAAGTATGGGAATTAATTGTTCTTTAAATGTTTGATAGAATTCACATGTAAAACCATCTGACTCTGGAGATTTTATCCTAGGGAGTTCATTGATGGCATGCTCAATTTCTTTTTCTGAAATGGGGTTATTTAGGTAATTTATTTCCTCTTCTGTTAATCTGGGCAATTTGTATTTTTCGTAAATATTCATCCATTTCCCTAAGGTTGTCAAATTTATGGGTATATAACTGGGCAAAATAATTCCTAATTATTGTTTTAATTTCCTTTCCATTGGAGGTGAATTCAACCTTTTCATTTTTGTTACTGGGAATTTGGTTTTCTTCTTTTAATTAATCAAATCGACTGAGGATTTATCTTTTTTTTTTCATAAAACCAGCTCTTAGTTTTATGTATTAGTTCAATAGTTTTCTTGATTTCAATTTTATTAATCTCTCCTTTAATTTTCAATATTTCTAATTTGATATCTAATTGGGGATTTTCAATTTGTTTTTTTTTTTCTAGCTTTTTCAATTGCATGCCCATTTCATTGGTCTCCTTTTATCTATTTTATACATGTAAGCATTTAGAGGTATAAAACATCCCCTAAGAACTGCTTTTGCTGCATCCCATAGGTTTTGGTATGTTGTCTCATTATTGTCATTCTGTTGAATGAAGTTATTAATTGTTTTTATGATTTGTTATTTGGCCCACTCATTCTTTAGAATTAGATTATTTAGTTTCCAATTAATTTTTAGTTTATCTGTCCTTGGTCCATTAATACAAATAATTTTTCTTGTGTCATGATCTGAGAAGGATGCATTGACTATTTCTGCCTTCCTGCACTGGATTGTGAGGTTTTTATGCCCCAGTACATGGTCAATTTTTGAGTATGTGCCATGTACCACTAAGAAAAAATATATCCCTTTTTATCTACATTCAGTACTCTCCAGAGGTCTGTTGTATATGCCTTTTCTAAAATTCTATTCACCTCCTTAACTTCTTTCTTGTTTATTTTGAGGTTAGATTGATCAAGTTGAGAGAGCGGGAGGTTGAGGTTCCTCACTAGTATGATTTTGCTGTCTATTTCTTCCTGTAACTCCCTTAACTTCTCCTCTAAGAATATGCATACTATACCACTTGGTTCATATATGTTAAATAATGATATTGCTTCATTGTCTATGGTGCCTTTTAGCAGGATATAGTGTCCTTCCTGGTTTCTGTTAATTAGATCTATCTTTGCTTTTGCTTTGTCTGAGATTAGGATGGCTACTCCTGCTTTTTTTTTTTTTTTACTTTAGCTGAAGCTCGATATATTCTACTCCAGCCTTTTACTTTTGCCCTGTGTGTATCCCCTTGTTTCAAATGTGTTTCTTGCAAACCGCATATTGCAGGATTATGGTTTTTTAATCCATTCTGCTATCCGTCTCTGTTTTGTGGTAGAGTTCATCCCATTCACATTCACATTCAGAGTTATGATTACAAGCTGTGCCTTTTTCTCCATCCTGTCCCCCCCCCAGTTTATGCTTTTATTTCTCCCTCTTCCCTTCTACTCCTCAAAATAGTTTTGCTTTTGACCGCCACCTTCTTCAATTTATCCTCCCTCTTGATTTCCCTCCCTTATCTTATCCTTTTCCACTTGCTTCTTCTTCCTTCCCTTCTGACTACTCCCCCCTTTCCTTTCCCCTTCCCCCCTCTACTGCCTGTAGGACAAGTTTGATTTCTATACGTATCAGAGTATGTTATTCTTTTCTTGAACCAAATCTGATGAGAGTAAAGTTCAAATACTACTCCCATCTTTCCCTCTACATAGTGCCTCTTTATGTGATGTAATTTGCCCTTTCCTA
The DNA here is from genome assembly GCA_028646595.1 of Phalanger gymnotis. Lineage (NCBI taxonomy): Eukaryota > Metazoa > Chordata > Mammalia > Diprotodontia > Phalangeridae > Phalanger > Phalanger gymnotis. The sequence goes on from JAQQSZ010014592.1 coordinate 3,476, forward strand.
CTACCTCCTTACCTCTTCTCCCAGAACCCTCCCTTTACATCTCTTAATTATGTTTTCATCATCATATCAGTTATTTTATACTGACACCCACAGTCTACGTGTATCCCTTTCAATTGTCATAATAACTATACTATTCTCAAGATTGACATATATATATATATATGTATCATATATAAAACAATATAATCCTATATAAAGATGTAAACAATTTGCCCTTATTTATTAACAACGTTTGTGTGTGTGTGTGTGTGGGGGGGTTCTCCCTATTTACCTTTTTATGTCTCTCTTGAGTTTTGTATTTGAAGATCAAATTTTCCATTGAGTTCTGCCTTTTCATCCTGAATGTCTGGAATTCCCTTATTTCATTGAATGTCTGTCTCCTTGACTGAAAAATTATGTTAAATTTTGCTAGATAGTTGATCTTTGGTTGTAGTCCAAGCTCCTTTGCCCTTTGGGATCATATTCCTATTTCTACTGTCATTTAATGTAGAAGCTGAAAGATCCTGCATGATCCTGAGTGTAGTTCCATGATATTTGAATTGCTTCTGTTGGGTTACTTGCAATATTTTCTCCTTCACTTGATAATTCTGAAATCTGGATATAATATTTCTTGGAGTTTTCAATTTGAGATCTCTTTCAGGGGGATGATCAGTGGATTCTTTTAATGACTATTTTCCCCTCTGGTTGTAGGACCTCTGGGCACTTATCATTGATAATTTCTTGGAAGATACTGTCCAGGCTCTTTTTTTCATCATGGCTTTCCAGTAGACTGGAAATTCTTAAATTGTCTCTCCTGGATCTATTTTCCAGGTCAGCTGTTTTTCCAATCAGGTATTTCATGTTTTCTTCTATTTTTTTTTCATTCTTTACATTTTGTTTGACTACTTCTTGATGCCTCATAGAGTCATTAGTTTCTGCTTGTTCAATTCTAATTTTTAATGAATTGCTGTCTTCATTTTGCTTTTGAGTCTCCTTTTCCAATTGGTTGATTTTACCTTTCAGAGTGTCATTTAATCAATTTAGATTCTGAACCTCCTTAGTCATTTTGCCAATTTTACTTTCTAAAGATTTGATTTCATCAGCGATTTTTTTTTCATTTTTTCTTTTACCTCATTAATTTGGTTTTTAAAATCCTCCTTTAGCTCTTCAAGGAATGCTTTTTGGTCTTGAGACCAGTTCACATTCCCTTTTGAGGTATGATATCTGGATATAGTGTCAATTTTGTCTTCTCCTGAATTAGTGTTTTGATCTTCCCTGTCTCCATAAAAAGAATCAATGGTCCTTGTTTTTGGTTTTTTTTTTTTTGTTCTGCATGTTGGTTAGCTTTTTCCTGGCTTTACAGTGGATTTCTGCTTTTGAGGCTCAGGGAGCTCTGTTCCAGGTTTCTTGTTCCGGGAATTGCTAGCCTAGTTACTGGCTTTGTATGTTATGGCCTTCAGTTTCCTGAGGTGTGGAATAGGGGTCCTCTGGCTGCCAGAAGTCTCCTCTTCCCCTGGGGCTGATCTCCAGCACTGGTGTTCTCAGATGTTGTCTGTGCTGGTGTCTGCCACTTCCCCTGGCTGTGCAAAAAACACGCCTGGTGTTGACCCTTGCTGGCTCCTCCCTTCTGGGACTCAGGAATTCCCACTGCTTGGCTACTAAAGCCCTACTTCTGTATCTTCTATTCCAGGGTTTTTCCCAAGGTATTTTCTCTGGGTCAAGGAGGGAAGGATGAGAGCTGTTTACCTGGCCATTATGTCTCCCAGAAGTTCAAGAAGGTGAATTTCAAACCTTTGGGCTGCAAGCCTCAGGAGTAGATGTCTCATGGTCGCAGGTGCTGCACTGCTGCCTCTTGTCACTTTGACAGACTCCCATCCTGTGTTGGGAGACCTGGGGATCTCTTCTGATTTGGGGTGCTCAGCTTTCTCTCAGCCTGGACTGCTGGCTGGTTTCTGCAACTACTTCCACTTTGGTGTGGTCTGGTGCATCTCTGCACGCCAGGCTCTCTCCTAGCCTATATATCTGTTTTGTCCACCATGCAGACTCTCCTGGCTTGGAAATTTGCCCCACTCAGTCTACCAGAGACTTCTAACTCTCTCAAATCTGCTCAGATTCACTTTTTTGGAGGTATCTGACAGAACTTGTGAGAGAGCTCCAGTAAGACGTTGTTTTCATCTGGCCATCTTGGCTCTGCCCCCGTTTTTTTTTTTTTTTTTTTTAACAAATTCTTCTCTTAAGTGGGTTTTCATGACCCTTTTACTATTTGGATAATTTTTTAAGATGTCAATTTTTTCCATATTTTTGTGTACTCTTTACTAAGTTGTTAATTGTCTTTTCATAATTTTGTGTATTATTCTCATTTCTTTTCTCAATTTTTCCTGTGCCACTCACAACTTTTTTTAAGTCTCCTAAGAATTGTTGTTTGGGTCCACTTGGCATTGTCTTTTGAGACTTTGCTTGTAGCTGTTTCCACATTGTTGTCTCCTGAGTTTCTATCTTAGTCTTCCTAACCACCTTAACACCTTTTTTTATGGCCCAATTATTTTTTATTGTTTCCACATTTTCCCAGACTATATTTTGACTTTGAATTTTATATTAAACTTGGGTTCGACTTACCTGGGGTAAGAAGGCACTGTTCCAAGCTTCAAGCTTTTTGTGTTGCTATTTTCAGAGCTAGTTCAGAGTTAGGTCTGCAAGTTTTTGGTGCTTTCAAAATGTTGTAATCCTGGGAGAGGTGTAGTAACTGCTCCCCTGGTCCATCCTCTGGTCTTTACTCAGAAAGGGCCCCTGTTTCCCTTAATCCACAAGCACTCATGCTCCTCTCTGATCTGAACTGTGACCAAGACCCCTGCTCCATTGGGACCAACCACTAGCACTCCTCTGTGCCCTTAAACTGAGACCTGGAATACCAACCCCAAAATTCATATAGGCAAAAGAGTTGTCAATCAGTGCCAGCAATGGATCCCATATGATATCTTTCTCACCACCTGTCTGACTCTCTTGTTGTCTCTGGGCTTAGAACTCCCAAAGCTGCTTCTGGGGCTGCCATTGTAGTCTCCAGGTGTGTGGCCTCTAGGTGGGCTTATCAGTTCTTCCGCTGACCTCTTCAGCTGTCTTAGGTTGGAAAAAAGACTCATTTGGAGCTTTTGTTGCCTCTACCACTCTAAAATTTGATTTGATTATTTTAAAGTTGTTTGGAAGGAAATTTTGGAGAATTCTGCTGGTTGGCTGTCCCTACTCCTCCATCTATAAAGGGTTTTAAAGCCAAATGGAGCATTTTATATTTAATACTGGATATAATAGGGAGCCACTAAAGTTTATTGAATAAAAGGGAAGGGAGATATGGTCAGACTTGTGCTTTGGCAGATGAATTAGCTGGATTGCACTAGAGAAAGAATTGAGACATGGTGACTAACCAGCAGGCTATCATTATGGTCCTGGTGTGAGGTGATAAAACCTACACTGGGATGATGGCACTGTCAGAGAAAACAAGGGGCATATACAAGAAATGTTACAAAGGTAGAAACAACAGAATTTACCACTGATTTAATATGGGAAAAGATGAGGAGAGGAGTGAGGAAATCACAAATGACACCTAGTCAACACCCATTGACCGGGAGAAAGGTAGTATCTTTGATAGTAATAAGGAATTTGGGAAGAAAAAAAGGGATTTTAGCTTGATAATTTGACTTTTGCTTCATTATTTATTTATATCAGGTTATGTATGTGTTTAGTTAGTGTTTTCAAAGAACCAGATTTTAGTTTTATTCACGATTTAATGTTTTGTGTATTCTTTTAGTTCTTCTCTAATTTTCACAATTTCTGCTTTGGCATTTATTTTGGGTTTGTTGGTTCTCTAATTTTCAAATTGGAAACTCCATTTCTTGAACCTATATTTTTACATGTGAATTCAGAGATTTACAATTCACTGAGGAACTGGGAGGTTAGCATGTCTGAAGGAATGTCATTATCTATGTTCCCTATTAGGGTGGCAGAAGTTGGGGGAGAGATTGAGACTGTGAGTCAGGAACTGAACTCTTTGAGGAAGGAAATGAGTATTCTAGAAGTAGGTGGTCAACAGCTGCCAGAACTTTGATTGGCAAATATAAATTGAGTGAACCTCAAAGTAGGAGAGGTTGATGATAGAGTGAGATATTGAAAGATGCAGTAGGGGCCAGAAATATTCTAATTCCTCTAACTTGACCAGGGAGTTGAGGTAAATAAATAAAAATACAACCAGTGATATAAGGGGTGGCCCAAGAGACATTGTGACTGGGAGGAAGCCAGATCTCAGTGAGAATATACAGACAGAAAAAAGGGAAATGAGAAGATTTAAGACAAAAGCACCTATGGAACAAGCATTATAGAGACCACAATGAAAGAACAGGATAATTTTGGAGTGGGGGTTGAGGAAAAAGATTGGATTGAGGGGGAAGGGAACAAAGGAATAGACAATAGGGGATAGATAACAGGGTTTAAATAATGTCAGCTGGGAGTTCATAATCACTGTAATATAGAGGTTATGATAGAGTGCGAGCTTGTTAATTATTGAGGAATGATTTCACGTAAGTTGTGAACATCCTTAGGTGTCTGGCTTCAGGTTGGAATTCTTTTATAAGGTAATTCAGCTCAGGTAAGGAGATAAGAGGGAAACAGAGATGGAATTTTTTCCGTCCTCTGCAGGTAGGCCAAGTTAGGCAAGAAGATCATTGGAGGGAGCCTGAAGGAAAGGCATTTCTTTGTTCAGGCAGTCAAGAATGGGCCAGCTCATGAGACAGGAGAAGGGAACATGATGGTATATCATCCTTCTGCATCTTCTGAAGCCAAGAATACAGGTAGGGGAACCAGCAAAATGGATTGGCATCTTGATGTCCCTTGAAGGCAATGGTACCTGCAGAGAGGAAGAGACCAATCAATGAAACTGGTTTGAGATGAAATGGCTTCCTTTTCCCTCCCCTGCAGTCAGAAAGAGGTCAGGCAAAAGGCTGGTATATGTTGGAATGGTGTTTCTCTGTTCCATGGAGGATCACAGAAATTACCTTTCCTCTTCTCTAGTTTTCTCAAATTATTATTCTAGCACCCACACAAGTTTAAATGAAACTTTTGCACCTAAATGAATAATATGCCAACTGGGCTCATCCCCAAAATAATTTGTATGCAGATATTTCCATTTTGATATAAAGTTAATAAATGTTAATTGAAATGAAATTTTTATCACTCTGGGAGATGAAGTACAGTTTATTTGCTTATGGACCAACACCATAACTGAGCACCTCAAGTCCAAGTACCTTTTTGTATTATTTACTACACATTTGGAATATTTCAGTCCAACTTATAGGAAACGGAGGGAGCACCCAAAAGATGACCAGGATGTTGAGAAAAAACTAAACTGGGTTATATAAGGATTGATTAAAGGAACCCGAGAGTATAAAATAGAATGAACATGGTCACTATTTTTAAATATCAAAGGGTCATCATATAGAAAGGGGATTAAACCTACTTAATGTGACTTCAGAGAACTAGTCCTGATGGGCAGAAAGTACCATAGAAAATGTTAAATTTGGACTTAATACAAAAATTTCCTAACAATTAGAGCTGTCCAAAAGTGGAATGAGTTGTCTTAGAATTAACCAACCAATAAGCACTTATTAAGTACCTGCTAAGTGCTAGATACTGTGCCATGGATACAAACACAAAAATGAAATGGTCTCCGCCTTCCAGGAGCTTATACTCTACTTTGGAGACAGAATGTTGTTGAAGTATACATAAGAAATATACAAAATAAATACAAGATAATGTGGGAATGTGGAAAGCACAAACAGCTGGGAGAATCAGGAAAAACCTCATGTCGAAGATGGCATTAGAACTGCTCTTTGAAGAAAATGGAATTCAATGAGATGGAGGAGAGAGAGCCTATTCCAGGCATGTAGGGTGGCCAGCACAGAGGCATGGAGACAAGAGATGAAGTATTATGATTGAGTAACAGCAGAATACCAGTTTTGCTGAAGTGTAGAGTACCGGAAGAGGAATAAAACACAATAAGGATGGTTGGGGCAAATAGTGCAGCTTACAGATGATGCTAGAGATAAAAGTAAACTTTTAGAGGTTATTGGGGGCAGCTAAGTGATGTAGTGGGTAGATTGTTGGGCCTAAAGTCAGGCAGACTCATATTCTTGAGTTCAAATCTGGCCTCTTCAGATACTTAGTAGCTGTATGACCTTGGTAAGTCACTTAATTCTGTTTGCCACAGTTTCCTCATGTGTAAAATGAGCTAGAGAAGAAAATGGCAAACTATTTTGATATCTTTGCCAAGAACCCAAATGGGGTTGTGAAGAGTTAGACCAAACTGAAACAACTGAACAACAACAGAGTTCATTGTGCAGGGGAATGACAGGGTTAGACATGTGCTTTAGGGGTACAACTTTGACAATTGAATGGAGGAATAGAGCAGAGAGAGGTCTGATGCAAGAAGACCCCTTGTCTGGACAAGAAGTATAGAACAGATTATCTGTAATGTCCCTTCTAACTCTGGAATTCTATAATTACATGGATTCCAGAATTTGCTTAACTATTGACAGGAGACTTCATAGTCCAGTCATATTTTTTATTACTCTTCCTTTCCTCATTATTTGTAAGGAACTTTTGTCTAGGTTGGTTCAGACTTTTTTCTGTCAAAAATCAGTTTACACTTACATGTGTGACCAGAGAAGGGAATAGGAAGCATTATTATTTAGAAAAGTAGAAAATCACCTGAAAGATCTCCTTACCAATTTGATCAGGATTACAAATGAGGGAGATAGAAATGGGAAACAATCCTACCATTGAACTTCTAATCTAGTATCCTGCAGAATTTTTCATGTCTTTCTCTGGATCCAAGTTATATGTTTTAAAATTCTAAAAACAAATCATGTTGGAAAAATAATAACACAAAATATACTCTCTATTCAAAGAACTCAGAGTTATTTCAGTTAAAATAAGATAGACTCTTGTTGGACAAAATTCACCACCACTTAATAATTGTTTGGAGTTGTGTGAGAAGTATACTGTCTTCAGTCAATTTCTCAGACATAAGTTAGACAACTCTCTGTAACTATAGCAACTAGTTGGCACTTCCCTTGGTAATCTTCAAAGAGAGGAAAAGGAAAGAAACTAAAGTTCTCTTGTGTTTCTAGAATTTTTCCATGTTCAGAGTTAAGGACTATTTACTGGGCATCTTTAACTACCTCTTCCCCATTATCCAGTGGAGAGGAACAGAAAAATGTTAGCTCCAAGGAGTTTACCTAAAAATTGACCATTTCTGAAATATTCATGGCAATAGATTTCATTTTAATGTGCTCTATCCATGATAGGGGAGGTGTTTAAGGTAGATTTCCTAAGTCTGCAGTATCTGGTATAGTGCTCAGTGATAATGAATGTGTTTGAATAGCTTGGGACCAGAAAATTCTAACCGACTAGTTGAAATGCGACCTTAGACAACATGTATCCCTGAGGCCTGGTCAGAGGATTGCAAGGAAAATCAGAACAACTAGCATGGCAAATAAAGGCAACTTCTCAAAAAACAACAAAACAACAACAACAAAAAGCCCAACAAGTTTATGAGGCATGGGACATTAAATTTAATAGGTTATAAAGCATGATTAAATTACAAACATACTTTTCATTACCCTGTTCACAATAAAGCGATGCCACGCCTGTGATGATCTGTGGCAGTAATGATGCCCATGTTTATCCAGCAGCAGTAGCAAAATTTTCCGTGTGAAAAGGACAGCCATTGAAGGAAAACACACATACACCTCATATTATTTTTTTAATTTAATTTTAATGACTTTAATTTTGTTGTCATTTTTGTTTTCTTTCTTTCTTCTTTCTTTCCTCCCTCCCTCCATTTCTTTCTTTCATTCTTTTCTCCTTCCATTTTTTCTTTCCTTTCTTTTTTCTTTCCTTTCTTCCTTCTTTCTTTCCTTCCTTCCTTTCCTTCCTTCCTTCCTTCCTTCCTTCCTTCCTTCCTTCCTTCCTTCCTTC
>JAQQSZ010014593.1:0-11476 GCA_028646595.1 Phalanger gymnotis
AAATTGTCTCATTAACATGGCTTTTGTTTCTTTTGAGTGGAAGTACTTTCAGCTGTTAAGTGCTAAGCCCCAGGCCCAGGGCCCAGTCAGGTGTGAAACCTGTGTGGGTGTGGATTGGTGACTTAGGAGGGGCCAGCTCAGGAACCAATGGTCTCTGGTCATTGAGGCGGGGCTTGACAATGCCAGAAGCTCGGCTGAGAGGAAAGGTGAGCCGAGAGACAGTTTGAGTGGAAGCAGAAGCTGCTGTGGAAGCCAGAAGCTGCGGAGGCAGGAAGCTGCAGAAGCAGGGCTTACCCGAGCAGGAATGTGAGGCCAGTAAAAATGATTTGGCTAAATATTATCTTGTTTTTCTGTGGCCTCCTGGTTACTCTTGTGAGATGGGCTTTCTGGGCCTGGAGTCTTTTCCTCAAGATGTTGGAATGGGGAGGCTGGTTCACGGTTCTGCTGCGGTGTTGTTTTTCTCCTTAGAGAATCTCTCATACCTTGCGATTTCAAACCATTCAAACATATACATGATTATATTTGAGATTATAAATTCGGCCTTCCTACTTCACCAACATCAGGTCTTTTCTAGAGGATCCTGTCTTTTCATTATGTTACCAAAGCATTTAAGGTTTAACTTCAATATTTGTCCTTCCAGTGAATACCCTGAATTAAATTTCTTTAAGTTTTTACTTATTTGATCTCCTGGTTGTCCAAAGGATTCTCAAAAATCTTCTCTAGCACCAAAATTTGAAAGTATTAATTCTGCAGCTCTCAGCTTTTCTTATAGTCAAACTCACAGCCTTACATTGCTACTGGAAAAACCATAGCTTTGACTATATGGACCTTTGTTAGCAAGGTGACATCTCTGCTTTTGAGTATGCTGTCCAGATTTGTCATAGTTTTCCTTCCAAGGAATAAATGTTTTTTTAATTTCCTGAGTACTGTCACTATCTACAGTGATCTTTAAGTCCAAGAATATAAAATCTAACACTGCTTCCATTTCTTCTCCCTCTATTTGCCAGGAAGTAATGTCACCAATGGCCATAATCTTGAGTTTATTTTTTCACGTCAGGCTTCCAGTCAACTTTTACACTCTCCTCTTTCACCCTCATCAAAAGACTTCTTAACTATCCTTTACTTTCTGTCATCAGACTGATATCATCTATGTATCTGAGATGGTTAATATTTCTCCCAGCAACCTTAATTTTAGCTTTTGATTCATCCAAAATGGCATTTTGCATGATATACTCTGCATATAAGCTAAATAAATAAGGTGACAACATACAGCCTTTATTGTATTCCTTTTCTAATCTTAAACCAATCAGTTGTTCCATTTTCAGTTCTAAGTGTTGCTTCGTGACCCAAATACATGTATCTCTGGAGACAAATTAAGATGATCTGGTACTCCTATCTCTTTGAGATCTTGAGTCTTCCTGACTCCAGGCCCAGCACTCTGTCCACAGCACCACCTAGCTGTGGTGGCTGAGGGTAGCCCCGTTGATAAGCTCTCTGCACCTTTAAAAGTAGTTCCACCGTGTCATTTACGATCTCTTTCAGTCATCTTTTCTTTATTCTCCTAGAGTCAGTACCCAGGGTGGAGTCAGGATTTCAGGAGAGATAATGCAGCAGCCAGCCATGTCAGCATGAAAACCCTAGGAAGCCAGTGTGCCTAGCACTCAGGCTTACTGAAGATTTCTGGACTTAAAGCTGAGACTGTGCTCTAAGGGAACCAAGCTAAACTATGAACCTAATCCCCACTGACTGAGCTGGTGCACAGGGGTAAGAGGATTATGCCCCCCATGTGTTGGCAAGAGTGTATATTAGTGATATTTTTTGATGTATATATTCCTGTTTGTAAAGGCACTACAATATTACATTGTACTTTTGAAAGAACATGAATTCTATAGAAGGCAAAATTGTGAACTTGAGGACAGAATATTTCAAGAGCAATCAATTAATCAAATATTTATATTTATTTGTATTTCAATAGTTGTATTCACTAACAACCAAGGAGGGGATTGAAAATATCTGGAATAGATAGTTAATGCAAAGTCATAGAGAGAAGAGATAGTACAGTGAGTGCAGAGAACAGTTCATAGACCAGTCTAGCTAGACCATGGAGTATGTGAGGGAGAGTTCAGTGTAAGAAGATTGCAAGGATAGGAAAGGATCAAGGTGTTAAGGGCTTTAAAGCCAAACAGAGGAGTTCCTATTTGATCATAGGGGTAATAAACAGCCACTGGAGTTTACTGAGTAGGGGGAGGGGTGACATGGTCAAACAGATAATTTAGGTAAAAATCACTTTGAAAGCTTTGGGGAAGGTGAATTGAAGTCTGGAAAGACTAGAGGCAGAGAAACCAATTAGGAGCTATTGCAACAGATAACTTAATTATAGGTCTTCTAAAAGAACATGATAAAACTGTCCTGCAGGGAATAGTACAAGAAAATTGGTCATAATTTTTGAATATAGACAATAACTTGTTTTAAATAGCTCAGAAGTACTCTTCAGCCACAAGAAATGAGAGAACTGAGTGAAATATAACATTCCAAAAAGCATACAAGCTCAAGCTGGAATTTAACATGTCCTACAACATGTCCTACAAAGCTGACCTCAATTATAATTATAAATGGAATGTTAATAACAAGAAAAAAAACCAAAACATCTGTCCCATGTCTATACGCATGGTAATGATACTTTACTGCAATGGCGCTAGGTGGTAGACTAGGCCTGGGGTCAAGAAGATCTAAGTTCAAATCTTGCCTCAGATACTTACTAGCTGTGTGATCCTAGTTTGTTGTTGTTCAGTTTTTCAATCATGTTCAACTTTGTGACCCCTTGGGCCATATCACACCAGTGCCTTCTATCCTCTACTATCTCCTCAAGTGTGTCCAAGCTCATGTTCACTGTTTCCATGATACTGTCTATCCATCTCATCCTCTGCCATCCACTTTTCCTTTTGTTCCAACTTTCCCAATATCAGGGTCTTTTCCAATGAGTTCTGTCTTCTCATTATGTGGCCAAAGTATTTAAGCTTCAGCATCAGTATTTGTCCTCCCAGTGAATACCTTGAATTGATTTCTTTAAGTATTGACTGATTTGACCTCCTTCCTATCCAAGGGACTTTCAAAAGTCTTCTCCAGCACCACATTTCAAGAGCATTGATTCTGTAGCACTCAGCTTTCTTTATAGTCCAACTCTCACAGCCATATACTGCCACTGTAAAACCATAGCTTTGACTATATGGACCTTTGTTGGCAAGGAGATGTCTCTGCTTTTCAGTATGCTGTCCAGATTTGTCATAGCCTTTTTTCCAAGGAGCAAGCATCTTTTAATTTCATGGCTGCAGTCACCATTTGCAGTGATTTGAAAAGAGTATAAAATCTGACACTGTTTCCTTTTCTTCTCCCTCTGTTTGCCAGGAAGTGATGGGACCAGTTGCCAAGATCTTATATTTTTTTCATGTCAATCTTCAAGCCAGCTTTTTAACTCTCCTCTTTCACCCTCACCAAGAGTCTTCTTAATTCCTATTCACTTTGTGCCATCAGAGTGAAATCATCTGCATATCTGAGATTGTGGCTATTTCTCTCAGTAATCTTAATTCCAGTTTCTGATTCATCCATTTCATGGCATTTCACATGATGTACTCTGCATGTAAGTTAAATAAATAAGGTGATAATATACAGGCCTGTTGAATTCTTTTTCCAATCTTAAGCCAATCAGTATGATTCTGGGCAAATCACTTAACCTCTGCCTGCCTCAGTTTTCTCAATGGCAAAATGCGGGTAACAGCAGCACCTACCTCACAGGATTATTGTGAGGATGAGATGAGATAATATTTGTAAAGTGCTTAGCACATTGTAGACAATATACAAATATGTATTCCCTCCCTTCCCCCTCCTCACTTAAAAATTAGGCTATCAAGAGCCAAATCTTTAAAAGTCCAAAATCACTAATAAACAAAAATTAGAACAACTCTGAGGCTCATCTCATACCCAATTAGATTTGCAAATATGACTCCAAAATAGGGAAAATGATGAATATTGAGGGGACTGACTGTTGATCAAGAGGGATATGAATGTACTTGGGGAGAAGATCTGGATTGGTCCAGCAAGTCTAGAGAGCAATTTAGAACTATATCCCAAAAGGCACTGACCTGTGCCTGCCCTTTAGCTTATATACCTCTACTAGATCCAAAGAGATTAAATAAAGAGTAAAAGGAACCGTATGTCAACAGCTCTTTTGTAGTGAGAGCCAAAGAAGTGGAAACAAAGAGAGTGTTCATCAGTTAAGGAATGGCTGATTAATTGAGAGTATATGAACACAATGGAATACCATTTTGTCATTTAAAAAAATGACACATGAGACAGTTTCAGAGAAATTCCGGAAGACTTAAAATGAACAGATGAAAGTGATCAGACGCAGGAGAACAATTTAGACATAAGTACTACAACAGCATAACGAAAAACAACTGAAATATTTGAGAATTCTGATCCATGTAATGACCAACCGTGATTGCACCAATGAGGAAGCATGCTACCCACCACCTGAAACAGACATGATGGACCCAAGATATAAAATGATCTATACATTTTTGTACATATGCAATGTGTGGATGATTTGTTTAACTATATGCTTATATGTTACAAGTGAGTTGTTTTTCTCTTTTTTCCCCCACTGTGAAGAAGGAATAAGGGAAGTGGATCTGAGCTAGGAATAGAGTCTCTTTTCACCTAAAAACAATGAGAAAAGAATGGAAAGAAGGCAAGAGTCACCAAGCTGTACAGCCTAGAAATTTACATATTTGGAAGCTAAGGGACTCCTCATCAGCTAAGTAATGGCCAAACAAATTGTGGAATATTAATGGAATGGAAGACTATTTTGCTGTAAGAAATGAAGAAAAGGATAGTTTCAAAGAAATATAGAAGGACTTGAATGCATGAATACAGAGTTAAGTAAACCAAACCAGAACAACTTACTCTATAATATCAAAATTATTTCTAAAAAAACTGTCTTGAAAGATTTAAGAATGACAAAGAAAAAGAATACGCATCTCATGACAGAGATACAATGGATTAATATGAAGAATTACAAAATCATTTTTGGCTTTGACCATTGTGGGAACGTGTTCTGCTTGACTTCACTTATGTGATACTAGAATTCTGTATTTCTTTTGTTCTTCCTTCCTTTCCTCTCTCCCTCCCTTCCTTCCTTCATTTCCTTCCTCCTCTTCCTTCCTTACTTTCTTTCTTCTCCCCTCCCTTTTCTTCCTTCCTCCTTTTCTCTCTCCTTTCTATCTGACTCTCTTCTTCCCTTCCATCCTTCTTTTCTTTTTTCTCTTTCTCTCCAAAAGAGCTAACAGTGGCCATAAGCAAAAGCTTTCTTTATTCCATTGGAGGAAGGAAACTAGAAAGGAAAGAAAAGAGAGAAAGAAAAGAGGGAAGAAGGAAAGAGCAAAGGAAGGGATAGAGGGAGGACTATATTGTTTTATATATGTTTTACATATATATATATATATGTCAATCTTGAGAATGGTACAGCTATTACAACAATTAAAAAGGATATACATAGACTGAGGGTGTCAGTATAAAGTAACTGATGTGATGATAAAAAAAACATAATTGAGGGGAACAAAGGGATTGTTCTGAGAGAACAGGTAAGGAAGAGGCAGAAAAAGGTAAATTAAATCACATGAAGAGGCACAAAAACATACTATAGTAGAGAGAAAGAAGGGAGGGAGAAGAGCAGCGCTTGAGCTTTACTCTCATTGGATTTGGTTCAAGGAGGGAATAACATACTCTGATAAGTATAGAAATCAAATTTGTCCTACAGGCAGTATGAGGGGGAAGGGGAAAGAAAAGGAGGGGGAGGGGTTAGAAGGGTGGAAAGAAGTAACAAGAGGAAAAGGGTAAGACAACAGAAGGTAATCAATAGGGAGGGTAAACTGAGGAAGGTAGCAGTCAAAAGCAAAACTCTTTTGAGGAGTAGAAGAGAGAAAGGAGAAATAAAAGCATAAATGGTGGGGGGAATAGGATGGAGAAAAAGACACAGATAGTAATCATAACTGTGAATGTGATTGGGGTGACCTCTCCCATAAAACGGAGGCAGATAGCAGAATGGATCAAAAACCATAATCCTACAGTACGTTGTTTACAAGAAACACATCTGAAACAGGAGGATACACACAGGGTAGAGATAAAAGGCTGGAGTAGAATATATTATGCCTCATCTGAAGTAAAAAAAAAAAAAAGCAGGGGTAGCAATCGTAATCTCAGACAAAACAAAAGCAAAGATAGATCTAATTAAAAGAGATAAGGAAGGAAACTATATCCTGCTAAAAGGCACCACAGACAATGAAGTAAAAACATTACTTAATATATATGCCCCAAGTGATATAGCATACAAATTCTTAGAGGAGATGTTAAGGGAGTTACAAGAAGAAATAGACAGTAAAACTATACTATTGGGGGACCTCAACCTCCTCCTCTCTAAACTTGATAAATCTAACCTCAAAATAAACAAGAAAGAAGTTAAGGAAGTGAATAAAATTTTAAAAAAGGTAGATATGATAAACCTCTGGAGAAAATTGAATGGGGATAGAAAGGAATATACCTTTTTTCAGTGGCACATGGCACATACACAAAAACTGACCATGTACTAGGGCATAAAAACCTCACAAAACAGTGCAGAAAGGCAGAAATAGTGCATCCTCTTTATATCATGATGCAATAAAATTATTTATAATAAAGGAACATGGAAAGATAGACTAAAGTTAATTGGCAACTAAATAATCTAATCCTAAAGAATGGGTGGGTCAAAGAACAAATCATAAAAACAATTAATAACTTCATTCAAGGGAATGACAATAATGAGAAAGCATACCAAAACTTACGGGATGCAGCAAAAGTTTTATATCTCTAAATGCTTACATGAATAAAATAGAGAAAAAGGAGATCAATTAATTGGGCATGTGTGTTGGTAAACAAAATGGGCTCCTTAGCACTTAGTGCCCTTGAAGAGTTTGGCTTTTGTTTGCTTTGAGTGTATTTCATTGAACTTTACTAGGTGCTAAGCCGCAGGCCCAAACTCCTATTAGGTGTGGAACCTATGTGGGTGTGGATTGGTGACTGGGGTGGGGTCCAAGGTGGGACTGGCTAACCCCCATTAGGTGTTAACCTAATCTATGTGGATGTGAACTTCCCAGGGTCCTAAGGGGAGGGGCCAATTCAAGAACCAATCACCAGAGCCTAAGCTCTGGTCATTCAGAAGACGCGTGATGACGTCAAAAACGCTGTAAGAAGAGAGAAGACAGCTTGGAGATTGAGATTTTGTTGGAGCCAGTGACAGCTACAGCTGAAGCTGAAGATAAAGCTGAAACCAAAAGGAGCTGAACACGACAAGGCAGGAGCTGCTGGCAGCAGGGCTGACGCATGTGGACCGCGGAGTGCTGAGCAAGGGCTTGAGGCCAGTGGGTAATCTTCTTACCAGAGTGGAGAACCATGAATATGATTTGGTTTAATGCCATCATGTTTTTCTGTGGCCTCCTGGTTACTCTTGTGAGGTGGACTTATTGGGCTTGGAAGATTTTGACCAAGATATCAAAATGGGGATACTGGTTCATGGGTCTGCTACTTTGGAGCTTGAATAGATGCTTTGATTCTTCAACCTTCTACTTAGGGAATTCCTTATATCCTGTGGTTCTGAACCATTCAGACATATATATGATTCTCTTTGAAATCATAAATTCTGCCTTCATACTACATCTGGCGATGATGTGGATGGGATCGCTAGGTGTAAGATCTCTATTTAGAAGCAGAAGAACTTCAGAGGAAGAGATGAATATCCCAGAGTGGGAGGATCCATTTTATTCCTCCCTAGCAAAGGAATTGGCTAAAAGAGCCGGACTCTGTGAAAACTGGGAACCTAGGCTACAGAGAGGAGATCTTAGGGATTTGGAAAGGTGTTTACAAGAGGCTGGAATTCAGTCAGGGGCATCACTATCTAGGCAAAGCTGGATAGTGTTATCAGCCTACTGGCTAGTATATGAAAGATTGAGATTAAGTGAAAGAGATGGGGGTACTCCTACCCCATGGCAAGGAGGGGAATCTCAGATAACAGGAGAACAAACTGCTGCTCAAGAATTTACTGACTCAAATGAGAATTTTTCTATTAATGTGGCTAGGAGCAACAGGAGGTCAAATAAGCCAAGAGTGAATTCCAACTCAGCCCAGGCTGAGCCTGACTGCCTGCTTTGTCCCTGCCATGGTGGCAGGGGAATGAAGTGGAGAGAAAATGAGAAAATGTCAGGGGCTGAGGCACAAAACACTACTAGGGTTCAGGACGTCCCTCTCATAGAGAATGAGAGATGGTTAAATATTCAGACAGATGTTCATCCATACAAAGGAGGAAGACAGAAACCCAAGGTGACAATTCAGTCACAAGGGAAATTCAGGAAGATTTTTCACAGCAAGAGGTCATGGACATTTTGAGTAGGTTCAGCCAAAGAATAGGAGAACCATTAATATCTTGGATGTTAAGACTCAGTGATCAAGGGGCCAGTGGAACATTAGTAGATAGGATGGATTGTATGAGATTCGTAGGTATCAGCCATGATCCTCTAGTTAAGCAGATCAAAAGAACCTGTGCTGTCCAGCAGCTTTCTGGGTGCTAGCTGTGGGTGGATCTTTCACCCCCACAGAAGCTGCTAGCTGGATTGTGGAAACAGCATGCAACTGAAAAAGCTAGAAAAAGAACAAATTGAAAATCCCCAATTAAATACCAAATTAGAAATACTGAAAACCAAAGGAGAGATTAATAATATTGAAATCAAGAAAACTATTGAACTAATAAATGAAACTAAGAGCTGGTTTTATGAAAAAAAAATAAAATTGATAAACTTTTGGTTAATTTGACTTAAAAAAGAAGAAAACTGTATTACTAGCATCAAAAATGAAAAGGTTGAATTCACCTCCAATGAAGAGGAAATTAAAACAATAACTAGAAACTATTTTGCCCAATTGTATGCCCATAAATTTGATAATCTTAGGAAAATGGATGAAAATGTACAAAAATATTAATTGCCTGGTTTAATAGAAGAAATAACCCGATCTCAGAAAAAGAAATTGAGTAAGCCATCAATGAACTCCCTAGGAAAATATCTCCAGGGCCAGATGGTTTTACATGTAAATTCTATCAAACGTTTAAAGATCAATTGATTCCCATACTTTATAGACTATTTGGGAAAATAGGCGAAGAAGAAATCCTACCACATTCTTTTTATGACACAAATATGATACTAATAGCTAAACCAGAAAGAGTCAAAACAGAGAAAAAAAATCGTAGACCAATTCCCCTAATGAATATTGATGCAAAAAAAAATTAAATAAAATATTAGCAGAAAGATTGCAGCAACTTATCACAACAAGAATATGACATGACCGGGTAGGATTTATTCTAGGAATGCAAGGGTGGTTCAATATTAGGAAAACTATCTGCATAATTGATCATATCACAACAAAACTAGCAGAAACCATATGATTATCTCAATAGACACAGAAAAAGCTTTTGACAAACTACAATACCCTTTCCTATTAAAAACACTAGAAAGCATAGGAATAAATGGACCCTTCCTTAAAATCATAAGTAGGGGGCAGAGCCAAGATGGCCGCATGAAAACAGCATCTTACCAGAGCTCTCTCACAAGTTCTGTCAGATTCCTATAAAAAAGTGAATTTGAGCAGATTTGAGAGAGTTAGAAACTGCGAGAAGTCTGAGTGGGGCAAATTTCCCAGCCAGGACAGTCTGAAAGGCTGAAGGAACGAATCTGCACGTTAGGAGAATGCTCAGTGCATGCAGAGCTGCCCCAGACAGGACCAGAGCAGAACTGGGCTGGAAACCCACGTGGGAGACAGGCTGGGAGAAAGCCAGGCATCCAAAACCAGCGGAGATCCCCAGGCCACCCAACACAGGACGGCACTCTGTGGAAGCAACGAGAGTCAACGCAACACCACCAGTCCGTGAGACACCAGCTCCTGAGGCTTGCAGCCCAAAGGTTTCAAACTCTTCTTGAATTTCCGGGGGACATAATGGCCAGGTAAACAGCTCTAATCCTTCCCATCCCTACCCAGAGAATTCCTTGGGGGGGGGGGGTGGTAAAAAATGCTGGAATGGAGGAGACAGAAGTGGGGCTTCAGTGGCCGAATACTGGGAGTACCTGAGTCACAGAGGGGCAGAGCCAGCAGGGGTCAACACCAGGAGCCCAGACATACTCTTGCTCCCCCAGTGGAAGTGCCAGACACCCAACTCGAACAACAAAGAGCCAAAACCATTGCTGAAGAGCAACAGTGCTGGAGAGCAACCCCAGGGGAAGAGATTTTGGGCAGCCAGACCCTCTCCCCCACACCTCAGGAAACTGAAGGCTATAATTCACAAAGCCAACAAAGAGACTCACAATCCCCAGAATAAGAAAGTTGGGACAGTGAGCCCTGAGCCCCAAAAGCAGAAATTTACTGTAAAGCCAGGAAAAGGCTAACCAACATGAAGAACACAAAAAAACCAGACCATTGATTCTTTTTATGGAGACAGGCAGGATCAAAATACCAATTTGGAAGAGGATAACAATGACACTATATCCACATCTGATACCTCAAAAGGTAATGTGAACTGGGCTCCGGCCCAAAAAGCATTACTGGAAGAGCTAAAGGAGGATTTTAAAAACCAAATTAGGGAGGTAAAAGAAAAAATGGAAAAAAAATGGAAAAAAAAAATCCACTGATGAAATCAAGCCCCTAAAGAATAAGACTGGTGAAATGGCTATGGAGATTCAGAATCTAAATAGAGAAAATGACACCCTGAGAGGTAAAATCAACCAATTAAAAAGGAGACTCAAAAGCAAAATGAAGACAGTAATTCGTTAAAAATTAGAGTTGAGCAAGTGGAAGCTAATGACTCTATGAGACATCAAGGAGTAGTGAAACAAAATGTTAACAATGAAAAAATAGAAAAAAAAATGTGAAATATCTGATGGGGAAAACAACTGACCTGGAAAATAGATCCAGGAGAGACAATTTAAGAGTTTTTGGTCTACTGGAAATCCACGATGAAAAAAAGAGCCTTGACAGGATCTTTGAAGAAACTGTCAAAGACAACTGCCCAGAGGTCCTAGAACCAGACGGCAAAATAGGCATTGAAAGAATTCACCGATCACCCTCTGAAAGAGATCCCAAACTGAAAACTCCAAGAAATATTATAGCCAAATTTCAGAATTACAAAATTAAGGAGAAAATACTGCAAGCAGCCAAAAAGAAACAATTCAAATATCATGGAATTACAGTCAGGATCACGCAGGATCTTTCAGCTTCCACTTTAAAAGACAGGAGAAACTGGAATATTATATTCCAAAGGGCAAAGGAACTGGGACTACAACCAAGGATCAACTACCCAGCAAAATTAGGCATAATTTTTCAGGGAAGGAGATGGACATTCAACAAAATA
>JAQQSZ010014594.1:0-10000 GCA_028646595.1 Phalanger gymnotis
TTCCCGGCCAGCCGCTTCTGCTTTGGTCCCGTCTGGGGCAGCTCCGCAGGCTGAGCGCCCTCCTAGCCTACAGATTCGTTCCTTCAGCCTTTCAGATTCTCCCGGCTGGGAAATTTGCCCCAGTCAGACTGCTCGCAATTTCTAACTCTCTCAAATCTGCTGAGATTCACTTTTTTAAAGGAATCCAACAGAACTCGTGAGAGAGCTCCAGCTAGATGCTGTTTTCATGCGGCCATCTTGGCTCCGCCCCCGACAACATTTCAAAGAAGAAAACTTATGCTCAATATGAGGGGGGTTGCTGGAGAGAAAACTTTCTAACAATCAAAATTGTCCAAAAGTTGAATTGGCTGCCTTAGGAGGTGAGAATTCTTACCCATCACTGAAGGTCTCCAGGTATTCAAGCAGTAGGTGGCCCTTTATTTGGGATATTATGAAGGAAATGCGAATAAGTCTGTGTTTTGGACTAGTTGCCTTTTGATACCCCTCCAAGTCTTGGATTCTGTGACTCTGTGAATCATGATAGATAAGAGAAAGAAATGCCTAGAAACACTTGCTAGTAGCAAAGCCAGTGGTCTGGAGGGATTATAGAGGGGTACTACTGTTCCCAGGCCCCTTATGGTTACCTGATCTATTGCAACAACTGACTAATTAATCAATAAACATTTAAAAAGAATCTACTAAGAGCTTGAGTTTTCCAGGCAACAGAAAATGGTCAACAGGAACCAAACGAGAATAAAATACAAAAGTCACTCTTGGAAACCCCAGGATAGAAAGTATGACCTTGGTCCCAAACAAAAAGCAAAATACAGTGAAAATAGCACTAAATTTTAAGCCAGGGGACCTGGTGCTCAGGGCATCCATTACTACCTCTGTGACTTGGGGTAAGTCATTTTGGCCCTCAGGGGCCTAGTTTGCTTGATTATAAAATGAACTATAATGTCTGAGTTCCCTTCTGGATCCAAATACATAATCCTATAATCCTTCATATACGTGATTGTAAGTGACTGGGAATGTACACTCATCATTGGGGAAGGATTCCTCATTAACGGCTTCCCGAAAGGCTTATATTTTAATTTTTTCTTCTATCAATAAATTTTTTTATTATTGAGAAGTTCACATTTAAAGGTATAAGTAGGCAGTCTGAGTATATTGGGGTCAAAAGGAAGCATATCAGTCAGAGATTTCCTTAGTTATCCTGAGTGGGGACCATGAGCTAAGAGAAATGAGAAAAGGCTCCCAAGCTGTCTGTTTCTTACACATCATGGGTATCCTTAAAACAAGGATTACTGAAATTTGGTTCTGTACCCTGAAAAATCCTTCTCTTAAGTGATTCATTTCTAATAGAGTCATTTTTATGTCAACTCTAAGCAGTTAGCAAGTTGTAAAATTCAGTGAGATAAAAAAGGAGACTTGAAGAGGACCCTTCTACTAGTCATCTGGAATGAACGAAAAAAAAAAACATTGATTAAGTATTTACTATGTACAAAGCAATGTGTTAAGTGATGGGAGTATGCAACACACACACACACACACACACACACACACACACACACACACACACATGATAGTCTCTGTTCTCAAAGATCTTGTATTTTAATGGAGAATTTACCTTACATAAGAGACTTTAGCTCCAAGTCAGGCTATAGTCCTCAGGGTAGAGTAGCAAGTCCAATGATAATGCATCTTCTTTATTGTCATTTTAACTAATAAAATCATATAAATTCCTGATGCTGGACCAGCAGAAAGTGTGAAGGACTTTGGGGGTGAAAACCTTCTTTTCTAGATTGTCAACAGCCTTCACTGCTCAGGAAGGGAAGGGAAGCATTTATTTAGCACATACTATGTGCCAGATATCATGCTAAGAACTTTACAATTATCTCCTTTGATCTTTACAACAATGCCTTCAGGCAGGTTGTTACTATCCCCATTGTATAGCTGAGGAAGTTGATGTAGAGAATAAAGCTCACACATCTATTAAGTGTCTGAAGTGGAATTGGAATTCAAGTCTTCTTCACTCCAGGCCCAATGCTCTATCATGCTACCTAGCTGAGGAGGCAAAGGACAAAGCACCAGCCTATTGGTAGTGGTTGGTCAGTTGTTGGAAGGGGAAGTTGAGATTGTGGTAATAGCTTGACTCACCAATCTTGCCTGTCTCATGGGTGGCAGTTGGAATTGAAGAAGATGGCTAGCCCCTTCTCTATGAGGGGAGAAACCCTGGGTGATGGCGAACAGCTGGCTAGTGGTAGTTGTGCTACATAGCACAAGCCAGTGGAGAACTATGAGACAAAGCATAGCAGTCAAAGCATGAAGAGGGAGGGTATACACTCTCCTCCATAGGGAGAAGTCATGCAATCTTGTGGATTAAACAGATGAGTCAAATGAGTGCACTTCAATGGAGAATGCATGCCCACCTAGATATTGATTTCTTGTAACTTTGTTTTCCCAGAACTAGCAACAACTTTGAGTGACACAGATTCCTGACAGTAGATTCTGAACATGGAACATCATAGATCTAAAGCTGAAAGGGAGCTCAGGGTCCATCTAGTCCAATCTCTTCATTTGATAAATGAGAAAACCTAGGCCTACTGAGGTTCAGTGGTTTGTCCCAGGTATCGAGACACAACTACCACTCCTGGATCCTATAACCATGATCCACCACTTTTTGTGTAACACCTATTGAAGAAAGGACCAAACATCTCCTTCCCCCCATATGACTACATCCATGATCATATTGTTGTATACTCCATGTCTGCCTCACCTCCCTGCATTGTTTCCCTTCCCCCCACCACACACACACACACACACACATGCACACACATACACACATACTACTACATACCCCAATGTTGAGCAGTTTTGCCTTAAGTTTGAGAAAAATTTTAGGAACACCTCTGTGACCATAACCTATTAGCATAAAAATTTTATAAATATATAAGAAAGAGTAACTAAAAGAGAAAGATAGAGTGCTAAATCTGATTATTATATATTTGTGGGCATCTGTCCCTACAACTACCATTTGGAGAAAACAATTTGTCATATTGACTCTTCCACTAAATTGTTAGCCCAATGGCTTCTGCTATGGTAATGTGGATGTGGGTCTGAGTTCTTGAATGCTATGGTAATCTCATTTGTCCCATCAAATCCTAAAAGGCTTCAATTGTAGAACTAGCAATGGGGCTGTGGTTCCAATATCTATACCTAATGAAGTTATTAGAGCATCTTCACAAGGCTCATCACAGTCTAGTGACTTTTTTCAACTACTGAGAAAAGGGGCTATTAGATGCTAGGGGAGGCCTCCACACTATAATTAAATCGAAGATACCTGATTTTCTTAAATTCTCTAGCAAATTATAAAATATGCCCTCATTCTAAACTATATGACTGTATCCTGAGGTTTTTAAGAGGAAAGGCACTTCATAAATTAGCTGCAGTAGTCTCTTAAATACAACAATAACTGTTTTAAGACCTATGGATTTGTGAGATATTTGACTAGTGAATGTTTCGCCATGAAAGAAAGCTGGCAATTGTTTTTTTGTCAGCTGAATAGTCCAATGAGCCCACAAGACTCTCAAAGTTATTGTGAGTTAGCATAAGGTTCATTCTTGGGTCATCCATAAGAAGAGAATGATTAGCTACTTAAATATATGTATTATAGTATTTTGTACAAGGATATGCCCAGAGGCTTCAGTAATGGGCACATTTATTACAAGCTAAGAAATCAATGGAATGAGATATAAATGCACATCTTTAGCCCATTTTCACAGATCCTACTTCCCAAGTTAATTCTCTTCCAAATGAAATGAGCTCTAAAACTGAGTTATCCAAGAAGCACAGAGGAGTAAATACACAGATATAAATGTGCTATGCAGGTGTTGGTGACACTGGTCCAATTGCTTTTCTTATTTGTAGCTCACTCACCAACCCACAGAGGAAAAGAACTCTGACTTCTGAAACCAGGATGACAACAACAACAACAACAACAACAACAACAATAATAGTAATAATTAGCACTTCTGTAGTACTTTAAGGTTTTCAGTTCTTTGCACAGGATTATCTCATTTTACCTTCAGAGAATCCCCATGAGGTAGGTGTTATTATTGTCCACATTTTATAAATAAGGAAACTGTGGGTAATAGTAATGTAATTTGAAGATTTTCCCCATCCATTAATAGGCCCATTTGACCTGTTTACATCATAGGAAGCCTAAGTCACATGTGGTGGGAGGAGTTTGCTGAATGAGTGGAACAGGAAAGAGTGGAGCAGGAAGGAAGTTAGTAGAACTGAAAGGAAGTGAGGTCAGAGGAGTTAGAGCTGAGGAAGACAGCAGACACAGGCGAGCTAGCTGTGCCGTGAGTGTGTTTGTAGGAAGGCAGAGGGGGAATGGCTTTGAGATGGAGTGGCTTCTGCTGTGATAACGTGTGTTAACTTCTTTGCTGCTTTGATGGATTGCACTTACTAGTTTTGGGATTCAGCTTTCTGGTGTCTGAATAATTGTTTTGATTCAGTCTTCTATATGTAGAGTCTATCATATTTTGTGATTCAGAACCATGCCAGCATACTCATAACAATAGCAACTGTTGTGAATATTGCCTTGGCAATACAATGGGACACAGAGAGATTAAATAACTTGCCTAGAATGATACAGTAAATGTTTGAGGCTGGATTTGAATACAGATCTTTCTGAAATAAACTTCATGACCCTTAAGAGCCTTTCTTAAACTATTCTTCTTTATAAGCCTTTGCCATTGTCTGATATGTGTATAAAGTGCTTTGTAAACCTTAGAATATGTGGGTCTTAGTGCAGAGCGATGGATTGCAAGGCGTCATGTATCTCAAGGTATAATGTGTAATCAGTGTCATTGTGCCCTAGAGGTACCAAGCCTGAACTTTAAACAGCAATCACAAGGATAAGAGTGGTGCCAAGTTAGGGTACCCATGTTTATTTCAGAAATGAAAAACCCAGAGGGACAGGTACATCCATTTGATGCCCTATCAGTATGTTGTTGAGCCTGAGATCCCATAAATGAAGGCACTCACTCCAATGATGTGGACTGCAATGTATTTGCCCCAAATCATCCTTTGTAACTTCCCAATGTCCTCTCCTAAACCCTCCAAAGGGAGCTCAGCTAACGCAGCATGCTGATGATTTTCCTCCAGTCTCCTGAGACTATTGGATATCAATGGAGCACATAAGCCATCCAAAAGTTAATCCTTTGTTCTTGTTACATTATCAACCCACCTTATTTTCCAGGCAGATATAGCTCTGATGATATTGTTTCAATTTATCCCACATAAACTTTTGTTCATGATGAGGTTTCTGATGCCCAGTTTCTGATTCTCCACTGCCTTTTTTGGCTACCTGTAACTTTAACTCTTTGGAGATTATAGTCTTCCATAACTCAGCCATATGGTATCACCAATCACTGGGAGGAGGTTGAAGTTGAAAAGATAGACCTTCGTTTGAAGAGGAAGCTGGGAGTCATTAAAAGAACTGTTTTAGTCATGTATGACTCTTGGTGACCCCATTTGGGGTGTTCTTTGCAGAGCTAATGGAGTGGTTTGCCATTTCCTTCTCCAGCTCATTTTACAAATGAAGAAATTGTGACAAACAGGGTGACTTGCCCAAGATCACATATCCACTAAGTGTCTGAGGACATATTTGAACTCAGAAAGACAAATTTTCCTGACTCCAGAACCAGCAATCTATCCACCATGCCTAAGTAACTTTTCCCAAATATTTTGGTCTTCTCTCTTCCTCTTGTTCTGTTCTGAGCCTAGCTCATTGTATATGAAGGCTGAGCTAGTTGCTGGAATTAAGACATAGATCTCCTCCTGGGAGCTGAGCTATACATCTGCTGCTTGCTTCTGAACTTTCAATTTTTATTATACTACCTAGAGCCTCATTACCCAGAAACATCACCCCATCTGCAGGTGTCTTTCTCAGTCTGCCTTGAATCTGTGACTTGGAATTGGGTACTGAACAAAAAAGTTGCCAGTTGGTACCTGTCTCCTTCACAGTGGATCAGCATGGACCTAGGGTACCCTGGTATAGGTCTGTGTACAGCTTCTCCTGGGCTCTGGAATGCTCTGTTAGCAGCATGTTCCTAGTCTAACTCCATCCCCAATATCCGCAGATCTTTCTGTGTGTTTTCTTATGCCAGGCTCGATAAGTGACTCACCGTGACTTTTTTCTGACTTTTCCCATCATGATTCAGACTGGTATTTTTTGGTCTGTTTGCAGGTATTTGTGGAGAGGAGCTCAGCTATAATGCCTCCTAACTCTGCCATCTTGGCTCTGTCCCAGATTAATAACTTTGTGGCTTGCCTTAATGATAATGTCCTCCACTGAAAATCAGAAGATCAACAAGGGGAAATTCTATTCTGGATTTGACTTTCACCAGTATGGAAGAATGAGTTGTTGAAATCATGAGGACACATAGAGACAAAGTGATCTTTTCATTTTAGAGTATGATAAAGGAGATTGAAACCAGGAATAATATGACCTGAACTATAGATTTGGGGAGATTAAAATTCAAAGAGTTAAGAGGAAATAAAGTATCCCAGAAACTAAAATTTTGTGGGAGAAGCCAGAAAAAAGAAAGAAGAGACATTCTGGAGAATATAATTCTGGAGACAAAAAGAGGAACAATTCCAACAAGGAAGAAAAAGAAGAGTTGTTCAAAGAAAATAATGTAAATATGCAGAGAACTCAACAACCAACTTAGATTTAAGAAAGACAGGTTTGGAAGATAAAGCAAAGACAAGCAACAAAGAATGGATTCTAAAAGCATGACATAGTGCTAGAAAAATAGTGTCGGGACTGCTAAACAATGAGCTGGGACTGGCAAAGAAAGCAAAACACATAAAAAAAATTCAGTTTGTTCTTTTGTTTTAGCTATATTGCATTAGTTCAAAGTGGGTTGTGAATGCTTCTTAGAGATGATGAAAAACTGACAAAAAAGGAAGAGTTTCATTTCCTATTCCTTTTTTTTCCTCTGCCAGGGAGATTAATCTTGGGAGTGGCAAAAACAGAACAAATAGAGTTAAAAGGGAATTGAGACCTAAGGTAAGTAAAGAGATGGTAAAGGAGAACCTAGATCCCCTTGATGCTTTAAAGTCACCTGACCCATGTGAATCTGAGACTTTTTTAATGAGAGGTATTTATACCATAGCTGAGAACACCACTCCACCTAGACCTTGACTTCACATATACTGGACCTCATCTTGAGGGTTGACTTAAGGGGATCATTATATGTCTGGCCAAATGCCCCTATTTTGAGTTGCCCCAGGAAAATCTCCTAATAAACTCAGAAAACAACTCATATCTAGGTTTCCCAAAATGCAAATAAGAGGGTCTCTAGTTTATAAACATGCTCCTATGGTGAAATGAATATCTACTGGGCACACAACAACTTTTACTCTGTCCCAGTGAAAATGCAAATGATGTAACAGAACTTACAGGAGCCACAGAATAAACACATACAAAATTAAATAGTTGATAAGGACCTCCCAGAACAGAACTGAGTACCATCAGTATGCCCTATTAACATTCTAGTCAGTCACTTTTTCATGCAGTCCCATGGTCTCTCCCTAGCCTAATAGTATGATCCTATGGTTTAGACTCCCCACAAAAGGTAAAATGAAATACAGACTAGCCGTTGGCTAAGAAATCCCCTACCAATCATACCTACACAATCTGAATAATCCATTTGTTTTGCTTTCTGAGCAAGTAACTGAACAAGACTTACAAGTATTTCCCTTACTTTTCTCCAAGGAGTATGCTCCTCCAATATTTGATCCACACTCTTCAACTTGGGAACTCTTTAACATGGGGTTACCTACAAGGCAAATCCAAGAGCAATTGCTGCCCAGAAAATCTTTCTTGATCTAGATGATAAATTTCCAAGGTCATGCTGCCTAGGGAATTCAAAGCCTCCTTTCCTCCACACAAGAGTTAGGGTAGCTAAGCTAGCCTCACCACTCAAATTCAAGCACATGTCTCCCTCTGCTATGTACTTCTGTCACTAGACACTGTTACCTGGTTCTGACTGAGGTAAGTACTCATAGGCACAGCATGATTGGGAGGAATTCATCCAATTAATCAGAAACTTCCTGAGAAATATCTTCCCTTTATAGATGTAATTAATGAGTTGCTGTCATAGATTCCTGGGAAGGAAATTATGAAAAATGAAGTAGAAACTAAGAAATTGCAAAGGAACAAATATTGTGGTTATTTTTAAATGAAGAGAATGGAGTCTACAAGGTAGAGACCATTGAAATTAACTTATATTGTCAGTAAAATTCTCAAAGTATCATTAAATAATGATTTGATTAGTAAACATTTAGAAATGGAAGTGGTGATCACAAAGAACCAGTCATGCCAGATTAACTTTATTCATATTTTGACAAAGTTACTAAATTGATAGATTAAGGGAATGGCATAGATATAGTTAATCTAGATTTTAGCTAAGCTTTGATAAAGGAACTTGCATTGGCTTTGTTTGAATACTATGAGATATAAATAACAAATAACATATAAATAATATAAATGATAATGAACTAAGCAGCTGTATAATTAGATGGAATCAGGTTGGATTACATAGCTAGAACCAATTATGAGGGCTTCAATGTCAACTTGGAAGTAGTGTCCTAGAAATATATGATTGGCCTTGTACTGTTATTTTTATGAATGGCATACTTACCAGACTGACACAAAGGTAGGGTAGGCAGTACTACTAATGAGGATATTACCACTAGCAACAACAATAACAACTAAAGTTTGTAAAGTGAACTTAAGTTTGCAAATCACTATGTATTTTTTATCTCATTTGATATAAACCCTATGACCTATGTGCTATTATAATCCCCATTTTACATATGAAGAAATTGAATCTCATAGAGGTTGAAAGATTTGTCCAGGATCACACAGCACCTAAATACCTAAAGCAGAACTCAAACATAGGGCTTCCTTTCTGGTACACACTGTTTGCTAATCAAGATCCATAAATATATTGAGAGTGCACTCCATTTGGACCAAATCAAATATGCTGGAATTTATTAAAGATAAACATAAAGTTTCACACAAGTTGGGTTGGGTTAAAATGATCAGCTTCAAGAAATGGGGCAGGGCATGATTGGATGGCAGTTTGTCTGAAAGTTATCTAGAGATTTTATTGAATTATAGACTTGATATCAGTGAAGACTGTGACCATGCAACCTAAAAAGTCTGAAGCTTCATTGACAGGTAGTTTCTCCAATTAAAGAGGTGATTTGCCATTGGACTCTATGATAGTCAGACCATATCTATAATGTTGTGTTGCTCTTTGTGCCGCATTTTAGGAGGAAACCTAAACAGTGATTAGATAGAGAATGTCACCAAGTCACAGTATCGTAGAATTTTA
This sequence comes from Phalanger gymnotis, assembly GCA_028646595.1. Classification (NCBI taxonomy): domain Eukaryota; kingdom Metazoa; phylum Chordata; class Mammalia; order Diprotodontia; family Phalangeridae; genus Phalanger; species Phalanger gymnotis. The sequence continues at coordinate 9,402 of JAQQSZ010014594.1, forward strand.
GGGTTAGAATGGATTCCAGTGATCAAGTAGTCACAGAATCACAATAACATGTTTGATATGGGTTCATCCAGCTTTCTATTTGTCTAATACCAGTAAAACATAACGGACATAAATCCATGCTACATGACACATTGAGAAAACAGGGGATACTTAACTTGAAAAAAAAGAAGGGTGGGTTAGGGAGGGAAAGTTCAGGAATGATCACTGTCTTAAAAATTTGAAAGGCTGCACATATGGAAAGAAGATCTGGGTTCAGAAAGAACTAGGAGCATCTTGTGGAAGATACAGGAAAGCAAAATTTGGCCTCACCTATGTCAAATTTTTCAAGGAAGCTGTCTTCCTTAAAGATTCAGCTTAAATCCAACCTAAAAATAATAGTTCTTGGAAAGTGAAATGGTATGATTCAGGAAGCAGTAGGTCCACCTTCATTGGAAGTCTTCAAGCAAAGGTTATGGGACCATGTGGCAAGTTTGTAATGGGACTTGATTCTCATTTATGTTTGGGTCTAGATCTGCTTTGATGTCCTATACACCTAATTTTTTTTATTTTTTTATTATTTATTTAATATTTTTAGTTTTCAGCATTGACCTCCACAAGAT
>JAQQSZ010014595.1:0-11476 GCA_028646595.1 Phalanger gymnotis
TGTAGTTCTAAAGCTGCCCCACCTCCGTTGCCCCAGGGGCAGTAGCCGAACCGCAAACTCAGTCCTGTCCCGCAGCTTTTCCCACTAACCTTCTGTGTTGTCTTTGCTGTTTGTGGGTTGTGAGGTCTGGTACATGCCACAGCTCAGTAATTCAGGATGCCAGGGCACTCTCTGCTTGTCTCCTGGTCTGGTAGGTCCGTGACTGGTCTGTTCGCGCCATGCGCGCTAGGCTCAGCTCCGCTCCCCTCAGCTGGGGGCTGGGAGCTCCGCGTGGGACAGACCTTACCCCGAGACCATCCAGGCTGTCCTGGGCTGGAGCCCTGCTTCCCTCTGCCACTTTATGGGTTCTGCAGCTCTAGAATTGGTTCAGAGCCATTTTTTTTATAGGTTTTTGGAGGGACTTGGTGGGGAGCTCACGCCAGTTACTGCTTTCCAGTCACCATCTTGGCTCCGCCCCCCCAATTATTTACATTTTTTAAATCACCTTTGACAATTGTATGAGTGTTATTTGAAATCTTAAAGCTGTTTTAATTTACATTTCTTTTATTGGTTATTTGAAGGATTTTTTTCATGCTGTTTATCATTTATATATTTTTAAATCTCTTCATCTCTTTGAATATTTCTTTATTGGCAAATTACTCAATCTTAAGATCTTAATCTTAGACATGTCTCAGTTCCCTACATCTCTGATACCACAATTTTACGTGAAGGTTATTTTCCCACTTGAAAACCTATCTTCTTATTCTAGTTTTATTGATTTTGTTTGTGTGAAAGTTGCCTTTTTTTACTTATGCAATTGAAATTGTCTATTTCATCTTTTTCAATCTCCTCCGTCCCTTGTCTGATTATAAATTATTTCTCTAAACATACTGTGAAAGATAATACTCCCCCTTTTCTATTTTTCTAAATGATATGATTTTTGTGGATTTAGTTTGCTCAACCATGTTATTTAGTATGTCCTGCAAAATCCAGGAGTATATTGGTTGGTTTGTGAGGATTTTTTTGTCCAAACTTCTTTATTATTTTCCGGAAATTATTATTGAATAACGACAACGGTCTTCCCCCTCCCTCCCAATAGCTTGGTTTTACTGAATCTGGGCTTCTGTGTCTCTTGGCCTCAGTGTATTTATTTTCTTGCCTATTCTGCTGATTTACTTTTCTATGTTTTCTTTTTTTAATCAATACCAACATTTTTGATGATTATTGTTTTATAATCTGTTTTAATAGCATCTGGTATTGCCTTTCATTCCTTTTTTTTCCATTATTTCTCTTAAGATTACAGACCCTTTTGTTCTTCCCAGTGAATGTCATTATTTCCTACCTCTTTTCTCCCAGCTTTGTTTTTCTATTTCCTTCTTCCAATCTCTTTCTTTCCTTATACATCTTTCTCTTTCCATCTTAACTGGCCACAATATGAAACCAAAGTATATAGGTACATGTATTTTTGCTGCTTTATGATGAATATTCCTCATTTTTAATGCCAAGAGAAGATGCATTTCAAAAACAAAAAAAAATTTTAAAAGAGTTACTTGTAAGTTGCTTTTTAAATGCTTTACCCTAGAATCAGGGGTGGGAAAAGTGTGGCCTAGAGGCCACATGTGGCCCTCTAGGTCCTCAGGTGGGGCCTTTTGACTGAATCCAAACTTCGCAGAACAAATCCCCTTAATAAAAGGATTTGTTCTGTAAAACTTGGAATCAGTCAAAAGGCGGCACATTCAAGAACCTAGAAGTCCACATGTGGCCTCTAGGATGCAGGCCTCTAGGATCCTCACTCCTGCCCTAGATAATATCTTATTGAATCAATAAGCATGTAAGTAGGTATATAATAAATATTTAAGGGATGAAGCTTAAAGAAAAATGTGTGTGTGTGTGTGTGTGTGTGTGTGTGTGTGTGTAAAGCAAGGGTCTAGAACACCAATTACTTAATTTCCAAGCCAATGCCCTTTCCCCTACAACCCTGAGGTTCTCTTCATAGAGTATAGATATCATTTTGGCCTTGAGTATCTTTGAAGTTTTCTCATCAAGTAGTACATTACCTTTAAACCAAAACTTGAGTAGACTACTCAAAAAAACCCTGAAATGATCTTATTGGCTTAAATTTTCCTAAGTAAATGGCCAGTCATGAATGTATCTGGTTATAAGTTCAATTTATTGCAATGACCATTTACTGTAAGAGAATCCGCCCCCCCCAGCCCTCTCCCCCCCAAGCTCCTTGGCAAGCCATATTCTTTTTTTAGGCTTCCGTTTCCTCATCAGAAGTCAGTTATTGGTTGGGGCAATTCCACAGACAGGGCATGAAGAAGGACATTCCTCTAAACCTTTATTATTAAATATTTTCTATGTGTAGGGCACTGGGCCTGGATCTGGGGAAGATGCAAAATTTAGATATGTAGGACATGGCCCCTGCTCTCAGAGAGCTTGTAATCTTTTTTGAGGACAAAAGATAGGAATATTTTGAGCTATTATTTCAATTTAACAAACATTAAAATGCCTTCTAATCATGCAAGGCATTGTGCCAGGTGCTATGAAGACAAAAACAAATATGAAAAATAGATCTGTGTTTGTAATTTCTGTTTGTATTGGCTCTGAAGTTCAGGGTTCTGGCTTTTCTCCCTGAATGTATATATGTGTGTTTGATTAAAGTAAGATTGTTAACCCCTTAAAGTTGCTTTCATTAGAAAAGCGGATCAAAGAATCTGTGGTAGCAGCCTTCCTGTGTGCTGGTGTTGTTGGCCTTACACAGCCGCAGCAGCAGCAAGTAGCAGCATTGTTGTTGCATCATATGATCAAAACTCTCAAATATTTTGGCAGTTGAGTGAAGAATGGATTAGAGAGGAGAAAGACCAACAGCAGGGAAACCAATTAGAGGAGAGGCTATAAGCATCTGAACTAGGGTACTGGCTCTGTGGGTAGAGACAGGAGATAGATTTGAGAGTTGGTATCGATATTATCATATTGGTAATTCATAGAAACCAATTGGATAACAGGATTAGGGAAAGGGAAGAGTACAATATTCATAGTTGTAAACCTTAGTAACTTGTAGGATGATGGTATCTTTTAAGGAAATAGAGAAGTTTGGAGGCAGGGTGAGTTATAGAGGGACATTGATTTATTATTTTTGACACATTGAGTTTGAAATTCCAAAGGGACATCCCAGTGGAGACTGTCTAGTGGGCAATGCATAGGTTCATAGATTTAGATCTGGAAGCAACCTGGGAAGTTATCTAGTTCAATCCCCTCCTTTTAAAGATAAGGGAATCCCCAGTACTTGGCAGAGTGCCTGACATGGAGTAGGCACTTAATAATTCAACTGAAGGGAAATGAGACTGAAAAGGTTTTACTAACTACTCAAGGTCTCACAGCTACAACATGGCAGAGCTGGGATTTGAACCAAGATTCTCAGACGCCAAATCCGTCATGGGACCTCCCAGGTCTCAACCTGATAGCAAGAATCAAAGGTGATCTCATATTGTGTCTAATGAGTAACAGTGGCACACACACACATATGTGAATACACACAATACAAAAGCACACTTATAACAATGTGATTTGGAGTTAGCAGTATTTGAGTCACATGACTCTCGTGGATTGTAAACTCCATAAGGACAGCATCTAAATTTGGTAACTCCTGTTGGCCCTATAGGGCACAATCCTCTACACATAGCAAGTACTTAATGCATATTTATTGAAGGAATAATGTTTATTTTTTTAAAGCCCACGCATAATGAACACACACACATATTCACATGCCTCACACTCCCTGTTCCCCCAAAAATACATATCAAAGCAAAAAGGTCAGGAGTTGAAATGATTTGAAATTACTGAAGACTTGTCCTTCCAGAGAACAACTACTAAGCAGAAGCAGCCTGTGTGGGAACAGGGAGATAGAATGAGAAATGCACTTTGATATTAAACAGTATCTGGGGCATCTGCTTTTAGGAAAGTAATATTGAAAAGGAGAAAAACATTGCATGATCTGCTGAGATGCTCCTTTGTTTCCTGATCACAAAAGCAAACTCTGAGTAAAAGCATCCGAATCTGCCACCCCCAAACCCCTCTCTCCTTATCCCCCAGCATTGCATTAGGCTTCCAAGAAAAGAAGGGCTTCTTATCTCACTGATCTGCTGTTTTCTGGGAAAGAATTTCAGTTCCAATAATGATTTCTAAGCTGTTTACCAACTCCCCCTTTCCTCTTTCTCTGCCATCTTATATATTTTTCACCAACATTACAGCGTGTATTATTGATAGCATCTTCCCACCCTGGAAGCCTTTTTTCCCCTGCTCATCTTTTCTCCCTTCAGGAGATATGAAGAGCAAACATTGCGGTCAGTACACAACAGCCAATTCTGAAAGAAGACTGCGTTCCCTGATGAGAAGGGAGTGAGGTGTTCAGAGGCAGGCTAGGCCTAGAGGCCAAAGCAATATGGCTCTAGGAGGAAGGCAACAATGGGAAGTCCAGGGATGCCCAAGCAAAGGGAGGAGGGCTCGACTAGAAGAGGTAGACAGCAGTAGGGGGGGCTAGCTCCAGGAAATAAAAATGAGTCAGAACACAATTGTTGGGATGACTGTACAGAGAGACAAGGGAGTCTGGGCAGGTGGCAGAGAGTTGTCACAAGGACTCATTAGCAGACGATAGGCACCAGAGTTCAGGAGCAAGAGTCCAAACTCTGGAAGTATTGAGAGGGGGCAGCATCTCAGCTTTATAAGGGAGCTCAGGATCCTCTAACCCAGGGGTTCTTAGCTTTTCCTTTGTCATGGTGAAGTCTATGGTACCATTCATAGAAAAATGTTTTTAAATGCAAAAAAAATACATAGGAAATACAAAGGAAATGCACAAATACATAGGAAAACCAAAGGAAAAATGTATAAATTCACAGGAAATACAAAGGAGAATGTATAAACACATAGGAAATATGAAGGAAAATGTATAAATACATAGGAAATACAAGGGAAAATGCATAAATACATAGGAAATACAAAGGAAATACATAAGAAATACAGAGGAAAATACATAAGTACATGGGAAATACAGAGGAAAATGTATAAATACATAGGAAATACAAAGGGAAAACATTTTAATGCATAGGAAATACAGAGGAAAATACATGAATACATGGGAAATACAGAGAAAAATGTATAAATACATAGGAAATACAAAGGAAAATGCATAAATACATTGGAAATACAAAGGAAAATACATTTTAATGCATAGGAAATGGAAAGGAAAATGCATAAATACATAGGAAATATATTTTTTTTCGCCTATCCAAGTTCATGGATACCCTGAAATCTACTCACAGACGCTGTGCATCCCAGGTTAAAAATGCCTGATCTAAAACTAACCTGAAAAAAAATCACTTCCCGAACTACTGACATGCACAAGTAGATATCAATCAATTGTTTGAAAACTTCTACTAATAGGAAACCCACTACCTCCTAAGAAAGCCCACTGCACTTTTGGATAACTCTAATTGTCAGCAACTTTTTCTACATCAAGAGTCTTTGCAGCTTCACCCTGTTGTCTCTGATTCTGCCTTTTGGGTCCACTCAAAACAAGACAATCTCTTTTTCTACATGATAGCCTTTCAAACATTTAGAATCACCCCCTGCCCTCCCCAAGATTTCTCTTCTGCAGGATGAACATTTCCTGTTCTCTCAACTGGTTTCAAAGACCCTCTCCATCATGGCAGCCCTCCTCTGGACATTTTCAAGTTTATCAATATCCTTCCAAAAAATATAGAGCTCAGAACTGAACACAGCCTTCATTTAATATAAGTTGAGATTGCTTGTAATAGGGGACCCTTTCAAATACCCATGATGGTGTGACAAGGGAGCTATTGTTCACTGGAGGATGCTCTGGGACAAGAGGATCCCATGGGGCATCATGCCAGGCATCAAAAGGGACAAGTTTGTTAAAGGAAGAAAAGAGGAAGGTAACTCCTTAGGGAAAGATGCAAGTAAGAGATGGGGAGCTGCATGGGAACTAAAGTGCTATGGTGTTTTTGAGCATGTATGGGGAGAAAACTGAGCTAGTTAAGTCTGGTGGAGTGAGCAGAGGGAGTTGGTGCTAGAGTTCACAATGGCTACATTCAGGTTCAGATGTGGTGCCAGTTGTGATACAGTGGAAAGGAACACTGGATTAGGAGTCAGAGCATCTGGTTTCCAATCCTGACTTTGTACATGATATGGGACAAATCACATATTTTTTTTCTGAATCTCAGTTCATTCATATATAAAATGAATAGATTAGATTTGATGGCTTCAGAGGACCCCTCCATTTCAAAAATTTATGAAACTATGAGAGCAACTACACATGGAGGAGATATGGTAACCAATGAAAAGTTTCCTCATTTTGTCCATTTGCAGGATGAGGGATAGTTTTTCCTATCTCTTTGTAAATTTTCTCCCACCTCGGGAAACATCACAAGGTTGGCCTATTTGTGTATGGGAACACAGACCAATTTGACTTACTTGATTCTCCTACATTATTTATACTGTTTTTATTCCTTAATTAAAGTCTTTTGTAATCAGATTTGTTATTGTGCATTGTCTGGTAATATAAAATATCATGCTGATTGGGGTACAGGTTATGAATTGTGAGACTATTGACCCAAAAACAGCCTACAGAGGGTACTGGAGAAAAAGCAAGAGGCCCCAGGGTCAGAGTTCTCAGGGTCTGGGGGGATCCAGCTAGATGTGATCTGACAAAGGAAGAGAGCAGCCTGCCTCTGAATCTCCAGTCCTGAGCACAATTTGTCTCTCAAAGCAGCCTAACATTGAACTGAATTTTATGTTTCCCATGTCACACAGTTCATTCATAGTGAGAATGGAGGTCACTAAAACTCATAGATCTTTTCCAGATGAACTGATGGCTAGCCATGCCTCCCCTATTTTGTATTGTGGAGGTGATTTTTCAATCCATAAGGTATATACACAACGTCCAAAACTCTTAAGGTAGCTTTAAGCTTCTATAAATTAAAACTACATTGATTCTGGGGACAACAGAAAAGCATATATTTATAAATACATGTATAGATATATATAGAGATGCACATATGTAAATATATGTGTATATATACAATGTTTAAACATACATATACCTGCACATATAACATAAATTCATAAGGTATGCAAATTATATATACATGCATAAATTATATATATATATATATATAATATTTGTCACCTATGCATCCCTATCAAATTTAATATTATAAGATTATAAGATCCAGCTTTTTAGGATCTTTTTAAAAGCATCATCCAATATATTTATTATCCTTCCTAGCTTTCTATTTTTTGTTAATTTTATTAGCATGACATATACACCTTTGTCATTGATTAAACATATGTACATACCTATATGTATGTATGTGTGTGTATATTTGTATCTATGTCTTTCTCTGTGCATATATACATATAATATACACAAATACCCACATGGTCTTACATGCATACACACACACAGGTGAGGTAGTGAAAAGACACCTGGTTTCAGAGCAAAAAAGACAAGAGCTCAGGTCCCAAATCTGCCTTGGCTATGTGACCCTGCAGAAATATCTGGACCTTTCAGTGCCCTAATAAACTCTCTAAGACTCCAAATTACAGAGACTGGTGGAGAGAGTTTCCTTATTAGGAGTTTCTTACATCAAGAAAATTATAGGCACAGTCGGAGACATTCTTCCAAGTTGACAGTAAAACAATTAGAATCCAACCACTGAATCCGCTTGAAATCCACCTATTTTCCTTAATATCATCTAATAATAATAGCTAGCATTTATATAGCACTTTAAAGTTCACAAAGCACTTCATACATATTATCTCATTTTATCTGCATAACAGCTCTGGCAGGTAGGTGCTATTATCAGACCCATTTTATAGCTGAGGAAACTGAGGCACAGAAAGGTTTGGTGACTTGCCCGTGGTCACAAAGCTAGTAAGTGTCTGTGACAACAATGTGGCTAGCAGCTACTGTGGCTGTGTAAGACCAATAGCACCAGCACATGGAAGGGCTGCCAACACAGGTTCTTTGATCTGCTTTTCTAAGGAAAGCAACTTTAAGGAGTTAACAATCCCAGTTTAATTAAACATACATATATCATTTTACTTAGTTCAGGGGGAAAAGATCAGTCCCCTGAACTTCAGGGCAAATACAAACAGAAATTACAAACAGACACAATATAAACAGATCAACATTTCTGTCTAACCAAAACATGATACATAGTTACCAGAGAAGCACCAACATCTGGGTTACAAAGCCCAGGTGTGGGAGGGAGGGCTAATTCAGCAACTTGCTCAGAGTCTTATCACTCTTTCAACGAATGGACCCCCCAAAACAAAATGCCAACCTCAGATCTTATATACCCAGGGCCACTTGATTACCTCAGTATTGAGAGGCACTCAAACAAAGAACCATGAAAAGTCCCATTTTGCTTGCCATTACATTTGAAAGGCAAGACTCATCAAAGGCATTTGATTACCTCAGCATTCCCAAAGAGAAGATAACAAAAAAGTCCTGCCCTGATTACCATTACAGTATCTGAAGGCTAATTGGAGCTCAGCTCTTCTTGACCCTAGGTTTAGCACTTTACACCCCAGCCCCAACACAAATAATATATGAAAGATTGTTAAATGTTTGTAAAAAAAAATCTAGATAAATGCTATCTACAGTATTCCCTGATCTCCCAACCTGGTAACCCTATTAGAAAAATTAAATAATTGGAATTTTGGGTCACATGAGCAACATGACGGCAAACTAAATTTTTTTCCCAATTCTTATGACCTCTCAAATGTCTCCAAAACAGAAATTATGTGTCAAAGATAAAGCAACTTCAGCTGATTCCATGGTCTAGAATATCAGAATCTGAAAGGCTAAAAAAAAAAAAACAAACAGCAAAAGCCTGCTGGTGGCTGCAATCCAGAGGCACCAGTGCTGGGTAAAACAGGCTCCACCAGTTTCAGGCCAGAGGCTTTAGCAAAAGATGGAGTGAGACAAGTCACCAGGACAGGTAACCTTGCATTGGGGAGGCTTTGCCCTACACCAAGTCTGAGGGAAAGAGCATAGCACCCAGGGAGGGTCAGTTCTCACCATCCAAAAATCACTTAGGGCAGAGACTTAGGCTGAAAAATTTTGTAAGTAAAAAATTTTGTAAGTTTGTGAGCAAAACTTAGGGATCTCAAAGACAGGATGCACAGAGGCAACCTAAACATCATTTTGTTGTTTTTTCAGCCATTTTTCGGTCATGTTTGACTCTTTGTGACCCCATTTGGGGTTTCCTGGCAAAGATACTAGAGCGGTTTGCCATTTCCTTCTCCAGTTTATTTTACAGATGAAGAAAATGAGGCAAACAGGGTTAAGGGACTTGCCCATGGTCACACAGCTGTTAAGTGTCTGAGGCCAGATTTGAACTCAAGAAGATGAGTCTTCCTAAGGCCAGGTCTGGCACTCTATCCACTGTACCACCTAGCTGTCCTACTAAAGTTATCCAGAAGAACACTACGAGACAAAGAAGTTTAACACCATAATGAAAGAAATAGTAGAAACGAATTGTCCAGAACTTCTAAACATAGAAAATGACATTCCGATTGAAAGAATTAACAGATCACAAAAAAAACCAAAAAGCAAAAACCTAAGGCTGCAAACTTCAACACACGTAGTAGTTAAATTTAATAATCTAATTCAGAAACAAGTTCTGCAAGCCATCAGGACCTTCAAATACAAACAAAAAGAGATTCAAATAACACAAAACTATTCTGTACTCACTAGAAAAACAAAGAGAGAATGGAATAATGTTTTCTGAAGAGCAAGGGAGGTCAGGATACAGCCCAGGGTGACTTACCTTGCAAATTGGAATTTAACTATAGAGGACAAAAGATGGGCATTCAACAATTCAACATTCAACAAGAAGAATTTGAAACACTTTTAGAAAGAAAACCAGAATTGAAGAGATGCTTTGCATCTTGAACACCTCAAAACAACAGAAATTCAAGAGGAGTGAATAAATGCAGTAGACAAAGGCAGTAACAGCAACAGAGTGACAATAGAGAAACTAATAAGAGATTTCATTCAAAATGTATGCAGGGAGTGAAGGCAGAAATCTCGTAGAAGTAACAGTGAAGAGGTAGACAGGTGGATTATGGACACAAACTGGCAACACCCTGCCTGTAGGTGAATGCTTCTTTTGTGGGACTAACAGGGGACATGAAAGAAGGGGAAGGGGAGCAAAGGCTTAGAGAGAAGTGAGCAATGCACCTGGTCAAATCAAAGACCAGTGTTTAGGGGGAGGCAATTTCTCTGGTCTTAAAAAGAGGAGAGCCTACAGAGGAGTAGGTGAACAGGAGAGGGGAAAGACTGAAAAAGAGGAGGAAAGAAAAAAAACGTCTTATTTTGGAGGGGGGAATTCCACTGACAAATGTTCCTATGTGTGAAGAGAGATGGGCAGTAATGGGAAATGGAGACTTTATGCTAGATGAGTTAGGCGACTTTGTGCTTGAAAAGGCTTTTTTCATGGGGTGGGGGAAGGTGAAATGTCTGAGATCAACTGCTGCCTGGATGAGTGGGAGAACATGGACACAGGGAGGAGATTTCCGGGAAAATGAAGGGGAAAAAAAGGTCCACAAGAAGGGGTGTAGATCAATGGTGAGCTTCATAATCAAGAATGTGGTGGGGGAGGGGTCCTACTGGTGCTGGGTGGCAGAGTGGATACAGTGCCAGACATGGAATCATGAAGAACAGAATCCAAATATGGCCTCAGACACTTACTGCATGTGTGACCCTCACCTAGCCATTTAACCTCAACTTGCCTCAGTTACCTCATCTGTAAAATGGAGATAACAAAAGCACCTACCTCTTAGGGTTGTCATGAGGATCCATCGAGATAAAAATTGTAAAACACTTAGCACAGTGCCAGGCACACAGTAAGTGCTATGTAAATGTTGTTAACTGCTATTATTATAATAAGTAAATTGGCATTTCTCTGGCATGATGGAAAAAGACAATGCATGGACTAAGACCTAGAAGTCAGTGGCAGAAAGTACCGAGAGGGGAGAGCCTAGAACAGATACCTTGTGTAAGAAATGGGAGGAGGAGTTTTGTTTCCACAGACCTAAAGGTGTACTTCCCCTCCCTCCCCCACACCAGCTTTAGCAGAAACCAGGAGGCCTCAAGGTCGGCCAGATGAAAGGTCAGAGGCTTGTATACAAGTGCATGCTTTTTGAGAAGGCAGTCAGGGGAACTAGAGAGGCCAAACTGGGTTGAACCAGTTCAAGCTTAACTAGGGTATGGTGTTGGTCAAGAGGCCAGGCCTACTAATTTGCATATGTTAAAGAAGGAAGGTAGGAGAAATAAAGAATGTAGATTAATCCTGAACTCAGACAAGGAAAATCTAATTAACTTCACTTTTGCTTCTGTATCCTTATTATCCTACCTATATACACTGTATAACCTATGAAAACTATGTAAAAAGTAAAGAATGGGGGC
>JAQQSZ010014596.1:0-11475 GCA_028646595.1 Phalanger gymnotis
GCAGTTCAGAATTTGAGGTGAATGATTAAAGTTTAAAAGGTCGTATACCATTGTAATTCCGAAAAGAAACTTTATGATTCATCATTCCTGATGTAATGTCATCTGTTTAATAAAGCCGTATTTCACTTGCTGCTCATTTTTAATGGGCCTATTTAAGTAATGGCATTGGGTTGAATGTTTCCCCCCTTCCTTTCATGCTAAGTGTGGTTTGCATGGAGTATACTTGAAAAGAGCTACGGTAGCTTAGGACCCTGATATTTACAATATCTTTCAGCCTGCAGCTGAATGAGTATTATTTATGCCAAACCACTCCTTGGGCTGAAATATTTAGAGAAGCAAAATGAACAGCTGGATATGCTAATACATGAATAAACCATGTCTCTCTTAATTGTATGGATGTGGATTTATATCTTGAGCAGACATGGACATCTGTAAAAGGCTGTGAGAATGGGTGGTCAGAGAGGTGGCTGGACCTTCCATAGACTTATAAGGGTACTTTGCTTGAAGCAACCCATAGTTATGGAATGTCAAATCAAGAAGGTATCCAGTCGAGAGGTTCTTAATCTGGGATCTAGGGGTCTGTAGAAAAATTTCTGGGGAATCGTGAAAATAGAATTAAAATTTAGGATTTTCAACAACTATTTAAAAACATTTTTTCTCTAAGAAAGCGTCCATAGTATTCAAGGACTTCCAGAAGGGAATGTGACCAAAAAAATAAAAAAAGGTTAAGAACACCTGATCTAGTCAAATTCCTTATTTTCAGATGATCAAATGGAGGCTCAGAGAAAGGCATATGAGTTCTCCCAGGTCGCATAAGCTAGCAAGTGGGAAAAATCTTTCCACCTCACTGCACAGGGATGAAACAGGTCAGAAATGCCTCTAATTTGGCTGTTTTGTTGCAATGGGCAGACTCAGTGAGTCATATTGAAAAAGTCAGGTTTTTTTTGTTCAAAGTCAGGTCACCTCTCTCTCAATAATACCAATGGAGAATTAATGGGTTGGGATTTCAGTAATGCTTGAGATGGTAAACTCTGGGGAAGAGGATATACAGTTGTCTATAGAGTGAGGGTATTTTGAGACAGGGCACTTAAAAGCCCTTAGTTACTTTTCCAATGTCTGTTCTGTTAGCATTACTCCATCTCCTTAGATCTGTCTTTAGAGATTGTTTCCTTCTATCTGTCAACTCTTAACATGTCCTTCTGGGGATCTGTGGATAGACTGAAATTTAGGAGAAGTAGAAATAGAAGCAAGAGCGGAAAAGGAAGGGTGATTGATACCTTATGACTTAATTCATAGTCATGGAATCTCAGAGTTGGCAGGGGCCTCGGAAGCCATCTGGCTAAAACATACAACCGAACAAAAATTCTGTCTATAACATACCCAAGACGTGATATCCTCAACTATTCTTAGAGATCTACAGTATGGGCAAACCCATTGCTCCTGGGGTAGCTCATGCTTCTTTTTTCTTAGCTCTGATTATTGGGAAATTTTGCTCTTGAATTAAAAAAAAATTCTGGAGACTGATCAGTCCCATGGAGAATATGAGTGTGTAATAGTTAGAAAAGGCTCACAGTGGATGGAGCCATCCTTGAACATGAGGAAGGCCTGCTGCAAGTGTTGGATTTATAATCTGTAACACTGACAGTAGTTAAGGCACCTATGAAACATCCAAGATGACTGACTCTTGTCTTTGTCTTGTCTTGACTTGGTCTTGATTTCTTAGCTCCATCCCCTGTTCTCATTCTCTGGGTACCCTTGATGGGATAGTCTGGTTTGGCCTCCTTCTCCCTAAAATAGATCTCTAGGTATGACATACTTTTTACCTGTAGATGGAACACAACATCCTGGTTTAACAGACCAAGAAGTTCCTCTGAGTAAAGTCACACACAATACTCAGCTCTAGTCATACCACAAAAGTGGGCACCTTCCTTTCCTTAAATATCTTCCTTTGTTCTCTTCCCTCCTCCCAGTTTGTCCATAACAATGGGCATGGGTGTGGGTATGGACCTCATAGTGACTGATTGATTGATTGACTGATTAAATAACCTTTTATTAAATGTCTGCTATATGTGGTAGATGCTGGAGTGGAGAGAAGGAGGGCTCAAAGCTAATTAAAACATGATTCCCTGACAAATGCTCTACCAGAATTAGACTCCTCCTTGCTGTTATTTCTCACTATGTATTTGTAATGAATTTAGCTATCAGAATACCTGGGTTCCTGTCTTGATGCTGAAATCTCCTAACTATGTGATTCTAAAGATACTGTTTAATTTCTTGGACCCTTAGGGTATAACACTACTTACCTCCTAGAGTTGTTATAAGAGAAGCATTTATTTTAACATAAGATTTATATTGTTGGGTAGCTGCTGCATATTCTGCAGCTTCTTAGAGCCACAGGTGAGAGTTGGGTGAATCAGCTGGACACCAAGGAGGATGAGCCCCCCTCATACCAGAGGTGCTGGTTCTTTGGCTGCTTGCTCCAAGAAGTCACTAGTTTAATTGTTTTTAGTTGTGTCCGACACTTCTTGATCTCATTTGGGGTCTTCTTGGCCAATATACTGGAGTGGTTTGCCCTTTCCTTCTATAGTTCATTTTGTAGATAAGGAAACTGAGGCAAATTTCCTTCTATAGTTCATTTAGCAGATAAGGAAACTGAGGCAAATAGAATTAATTGCCTTTTCCAGGGCTACACAGTTAGTGTTTTTTGGTGAGATTTGAACTCAGTTCTCCCTGACTCCAGGCCTGGCACTCTATTTATGGCACCACCTAGCTATCCCTGCCTGCCTCAAGAGATAGTAGCCTGGTGGAATTGTAATGAACTTTAAGAGACAAGAGAAAGTTGGGTTCAGTTCCTCCCTTGAATACTCACTAGGTATGTGACCATAAACAAGTCACGACCTCTCTCATTCACATTTCTCCATAATGTAAAATGATCATAATAATGAAATAATTGTATAAAATGTTTTGCAAACATTAAATCACTATATAAATGTGAATTATTATTATTGCTTTTCTCATCACAGCTTCTACTCAAGATATAATAGTTTGCTCAGGTAGCATAGGTTTAAACTAATGGTCTCCCTATATCAGAGATATCAAATACAGCAAGACTGAGAACCACAAAAAAATGCAGTCAGGAAACATTTAACAAAGTTTTTAAAAATACAATAGGGTATGGATGATGTTAATGTGTGATTTTCTAAGTCCATGTGTACCCAGCTGAGGATCCTTATGTTTGGGTTTGGTGGCCTGTTACTAGTTGGATTTGACATTACTGGTCTACAATATTGGAAAGAAGACAACTCTACAATGCTTAGGTGGAAAAGACACTGACAAAGGGTCAGGGATGGTAGCACCTAAAACAGAGGGTCATAGAATTCCTGGATATTCGAGGGCATTTTGTCCAAATTCTTCATTTTATAGAAAGGAAAATTGAGGCTCGAAGAGACTATGACTCTCTAGGGGTTGTGTTGCACCACTCAGTCATGAATCCACTACACAAATCACAAGCCCCACTGTTGTCATTGAAATAGTTGGTGGCACTTTCACAATTTGCCTGCTGGGATCCTCATTCTTTGTCCCTCATACCTGCTGCACACATACACACCAAGGTACACTCTCCCCTGCCACAGTAGCAACTTCCAGCTCAGTTTCTTGTGGACTTCATTAATCGAGATGATGTCATGGAAAAGAAATTTAGATTTTGAAGACCTGGCCTCAAATCCTACTTCTGCTACTTATTACCTGATTCAAGCCAGTAAGATCAGTCCCCTTCAACCAGAGAATAAGGGGGAACATGAAGATGGAGGCAGTTAGAGTGCCCAATGGATACCCAAGAATGTAGTCTCTGTCTCCAAATGAATTGTGTTGTAATCAAGA
The DNA here is from genome assembly GCA_028646595.1 of Phalanger gymnotis. Lineage (NCBI taxonomy): Eukaryota > Metazoa > Chordata > Mammalia > Diprotodontia > Phalangeridae > Phalanger > Phalanger gymnotis. The sequence goes on from JAQQSZ010014596.1 coordinate 3,880, forward strand.
AAGAAAATATAGGATATGTAACCAGAAGACCTAGGTTTGATTCCTGAGTCTGTCATTTCCTACATGTATGACTCTGGAAAAGTCACTGAATGTTTCTATTTCTTATTTTCCTCACCTGAAAAATGAGGGTGTTGGATTAGATGACCTCCAAAATTCCTTCAAGCTCTAAATCTTTTTTTTTAATTTTATTCTGAACTTAAGAAACAAAAACATTTTTATAACAATAGAATAGAAAAAAATTAATTGCACATGAAACTGCAAGTCTATTGTATAGAACTTGCTATTCCTTTTAAATATATAATAAAATTATCATTTAACTTTGTTTTATCACTTTTTGTCTCCCTCTTCCACATTCTAAGGGTGGCTACCATTAGACACACACACACACACACACACACACAATCATTCTATACATGCTTCTATTTATCAGTTCTTTCTCTGGAGACAGACAGCAACTTCCTTCATAGGTCCGTTGTAGTTAATTCGATTATTTATAATAGTCAAAATTACTTACTCAAGCTCTAAATCTATGCTCTTTTGCTCTTGGTCTTCTAGAATGATCTGCTTATCCATTATTGGCATATTTGAAAAAAAGTTCAAATATTCTCTTCATAGAATGTAAGAAGAGATGTTTAATTTTTATCTTCAACTAATACTGTGCCTGATACATGGTAGCCAATTAATAAATGCTTGTCCACTTATTAATTATTTATTGATTTTCCTACCTTTAGCATCTACTTAATGCTAGCTATTACCTCAGGATAAAATTGTATAGCCCCTAAAACCTACGGGCCACCTACATTATTTGAATAGGGTTGATCTCCTGGGAACAATTATGCATGAAGCCTCATTTCTCTGGTCCAGAAAAAGGAATTCAGTGAGTGGTCATGAAGTAGACTAAAGAATCCTTGTGTCCTGCCTTTATAAGTGAATTTGTTCACATGATTTGTACATTCACTTTGTTTATCAAATAACACTCTAAGGAAAAGGAAGGGAAGGGAATAAACATTTATGGATCACCTTCTGTGTGCCAGTCACTGTGCTAAGTACTTTTTTTTTCCTTGAACCATAGCCAGCACAGGGTGGGTGTAGCTATGATTTTGTTCTTTATCTGACTGACCTTTTCCATTCTTATGAAGCTTCTCTGGCTCTCTAATGCCTTTGGGGTGGGGGGTGGGGGTGGGATGCAAACTCCTCTTCTTGTATTTGAAATCTTCCACAATTTGGCTTTCACATACATTTTCATGTTGATTACATAAATACACCCTCATGCACCCAATGGTCCTATTTGCTCTTCTCCATAAGTGAAATTCCTTCTCCTGCCTTCATACTTTGTGTACAATGGTTAGAGAACACTTAGATAGAATCAGAAAGACCGTAATTCACTCGGTCACTTACTAGCTATTAAAACTGAGATGGAGGGCAAGGTGACTTGCTCTCTCACTGTTCTAGGCAGCTAGGTGCTACAATTGATGGAGTCACAAAGACCTGAGTTCAAATTCAATCTCAAAAACTTAGTAGCTGTGTGACCCTAGGCAAGTGACTTAAATTCTGTTTGCTTCAGCTTCCTCAACTGTAAAATGAGCCTAATAATAGCACCTACCTCAAAGAGTTGTGAGACTCAAATGAGATAATATTTGTAAAGCTCTTAGGATGGTGTCTGGAACACAGTAAGTGCTTAATAAATGCTTATTCCATCTCTTTCTCCTTCTCCCTCCCCTCACCCATCAATGTTTGAGATTCTCTCAAATTCTAGCTCTCAGGTTCAGCACAAGTGACAGCTCCTAAATGAAGTCTTTCCTGAATCCTTCAAAAACTATTACTGCTTCCTGAACTGCTGAAATCACTTTGCATATTTCTTTTAAAAATTACATAAAAGTAATCCTTCCTTGATGACAGGGATCATTTTCATTTCCATTTTTTCTGTCTCTGGTGCTTAGTGTAGTTCCTAGCTCATAGTAGGTAGAGTAATGAATTAAAGTGCTGGACTTGGGAGTTAGGCAGACTTGAATTCCAATTCTGCTTCACACACTTACTAGGTGTGTGACCCTGGATAGAGGTTTAACTTCTCTCAGTTTCCTCATCAATAAAATGGGGATAAAAATAGCATCTGCCTCACGAGGTTGCTGCAAGAAGAAAATGAAATAATGCATGTCAAGTGCTTGTTAGTTATAATTTCATTGTTGTGTGTAAAATCAGGAGTTTGAGTTAAATGATGCAAAGGTGTTCTTCAGCTCTAGATTGTATGAGGAAAAAGACTCAGGTTCCTATTTGGTCAGGCCAGTTTTCTATATGGCTGATAGTCTTGGAGCCATTTGAATAAGCAAGAGCATATATAAAACAACCTGGCTCTTAACATTTGGGGAGATACTAACCGTTGGTAAAATTTACTAAGAGATTTAAGGTTCTCTGCCTTCCTTCCTTTTACCTGCTCATTTGTCATTACAGTGTAATAGGCAAAAAAGTTTGTTGATGTAATACCAATTAAGTTGGGACTTTTTAATGTTTTAGAATGATAAACTAAGTGTCTTTGATTGAACCTTACTAGGCGCAAAGTCCCAGGCCCAAACCCCTATCTACTAGGTGCTAAGCCTGTGTGGGTGTGAAGCCCTCAGGGTCCTAAGCAGAGTTGCTAAGACCAGAGCCAATAGTAGGAGCCTAAATTCCGGTTGCTCTGATGACATTTGATGATGGCTAAAGACTGTATAAAAAGAGAGAACAGACTTGTTTTGCTGGGGCTCTGAGCCACGGAAGGAGTGGTGTGTGACTCTGGGCCAGTCGTTGTTATGAGCTCCCTGGCTCAGATGTTGGTTTCTTGGTAACTATGAATTGTATTTGGTCTGTTTATAATGTATCTTTGTAATTTGTTTGTATTTGCTCTGAAGTTCAGGGTGCTGGCTTCTCCCCCTGAACTAAGTGAATGATAAGTGTATATGTTGGATTGTTAGTAAGATTGTTAACCCCTTAACGTTACTTTCCTTAGTAAAACAGATCAAAAGAACCTGTGCTGGCAATGTTCTTGTTGTTGGGCTTGTGTTGGGCTTTCACCCCCACAACAGCTGCTAGCCAAATTGTTGCGACAGTTGGGTGTGATTTGACCTTTACACAGCACTGCAATTCCATCTTGGTAAAATCTCTGTTGTGATGCCAATGCTCTGGGAAAGGCACAGGAAGAGGACATGTCTCAGCTATGGTTCTGAGTTCTAAGGTTTTAGTCTCTTTGAAGGGAAGCTTGTTTCAAACTTTAATGCTGTTCAGAACCATAATGGATGAATATAGCCCATGCTAGCTGCTCTAGGCATCTCAGCTGAAGCCCTCACAAAAGAAAGAGTTCGATAGCATGAAAGCTCTTTGAGGGAAGGTACCCAGAGCTTAATAAGTATTTGTTGATTGACATTGGGTGATGATACTGATAATGAACGTGTAAAGGGATTGCCTGGGGAGTTTCTACCATAGTAACTTCCTCCATCAAGCCCTCATGACTTCATAGGAAGGTGCCTGATGCACATAGTGGTTAATTGGCTTGGCCAGGGCCACAAAAAAAGATAGGATTTGCACTTACTGATTTCCTGCCTTCAAGAACAAAACTCCCTACATACTACACCATTCTGATAATAGCAACAATAAAATAATTTCACTTGATGTTCTCTGACTCTGTGTAATATTAATACCGTGATCTGTATGGCTTCTTTCTCTTAAAGAGCTCCAATCGCTTTTTATATCTGATTTGTTACTCTCACGATATCCTCAGAGATTTTCAATTATAGTGCATGTAGTCTTGTGTTGACCAGTAGACAGGACATTGGAATTGGTGCAAGGAGAATCAATTTGAGTCTTGGCTCTACCACTAACTAGATATGGATACTATCCTAGATACTCTTCTGGCCTCTGATGTTACCTGTATGACCTTAGGTGAGTCACTTAGCTTCCTCTGGCCTCAGTTGTCTCAACCGTAGAATGAGGAAATGAGATGGTCTATGATCACAAACCTATTTTCCTGTCAGTTTTCCCCATGATATGTCTCTAAATGTTATATAGGGTCCTTTCCAGCTCTGACATTCTAAAAGATTCTATATTCTGGCCTTCTTAGCCCGGAATCATCCAGGTGCTTGAGATTATGACATGTCGTGAATTCCATTAGTAGAATTAGAGCTGGCACTTCTCATCTTACTTCAAACCATAACAGAGAAATGGTCTTGAGCAAAGAGCTTCCTTTGATGTCAACAGACCCTCTTGGCTCAGATCAGTTCCCTAGTGGGCGTGTGTAAGATGTTTCAAGGAGCCCAAAATCTCAGCCCTATTAGTTGAATCTCATTGCCTGGGTAGGAGATGGAATCTGTGATGTTTCAGTAGCTTAACCCTGTCTACGATGTCTCTGATATGGATCCTGTGTGTAAGGGGGTAGGGGTAAGTTAAGGAAGAGGAACAGGTAATGAGGAAGAAGAATCACAGTCTATTGGAACCTCAGGAGTCTCCTGGTCCAACTCATACCTGAAGAAGAATTCATTGTACAATGACTGACAAATTATCACCCAGCCTCTACTTTCAAATATGGGAATGCATCACTTCCTGAGTTGGACCATCATGTCTGATTGCTCCTCTTGGTAACAATCCTTCACCTTTCACATATATACATATATATATATATATACACATATATATATATACATATATAAAGGCATCTATAAAGTTCTTCTACACAGTCTCTCTAAGTCTTCTTAGCAGCAGGGGAAAAAGTGCTAGGTCTGAACTTGGGAAAAGCTGAGCTCAAATTTGCCCTCAAATATATACTGTGTGACCTGGGAAAGTCACGTGACCTCTGCCTTAGTTTTCTCAACTGTAAGATGTTTTACCTACCTCACAGAGTTATTGTGGGGATTAGGTGAAATAATATCTGTAAAATTCTTAGCATAGTGTCTGGAACAAACTAAATACTTAATAAATGTTTATTTCCTTCCTTCCTTCTCTTTATAGGTGAAACACCTTCATCTGGTTTTTGTATGACATGGTATCACAGCTTCTCACCATCCAAAGCAGGCTTCCTCTGGATGGTTTCCAGCTTGGCAACGTCTTCCCTAAAATGTGGTTTCCAGGAAGGAACATATTTCAGACCTGGTGAGAGTAGGGCAGAGCACAGCAAGATTATCCCTTCTTGACTTCTGAACCCCCTCATTTACAAGCTCGCTCACCTTCATTTGACAACTCCCTTCTCTTCTCCTTGTTTCCCAACCAAACCTACCAAAAAGATGCCCTTAATTCAGGAAGCACTAGGTGGAAGCAGGCCAGGTGGAGATTCCCTTCTAGGAGCTTAGTCAGCAGGACAAACCAGCCACTTAAAACTCACTTGGGAGTGAACAAACTCTGGTGTGGGGAACATGTCAGAAGGGCTTGCCACTTACCAGTCATTTGACATGTCAGTATTTTTGAAAATCAAGGCTACTATAATGAGCCAAGTCTCAGCCTTCTAAGAATTCCACACCCCTTATTCTTCTTTAATAAGTTGTTTTAGTTAGGGGGCTGCCTGGGGAAGCAGCCCTGCTTAGAAACCTTGAGGGAATGTATTTATCACAGTCAGACCCATGTTCCACAGCCAAGTGCTATTTCCATTCAAATGATATCACATTTTCCAGTTTTCCAGCCCCTTTCAACTAGAATGGGGTTGAAAACCTTTCCCCAAAGGGAGTACCCAGAACTGCTAGTACAAATAGGCATGTTGAGCATGAGAGCAGCCAGGGTGGAGCATGAAAGGTAATTGGATAAGGGAGGCCAATGATGCTAAAATGGCTCCTGCCAAAGACAGAACATCAGCCTGGTTTTTCAGAGAATACTGTGTTCATGGTGAAAAAGGATTTCTCAGTCCTTGCCCCAGGCACCTTCAATATTCTAGGAGCAAGAAGAGTGAATCCCAAGTCTCAGTGTCCTCCAAGATAACTCTAATTACCTCAAATGCTCTTGTGATTTCTCTCTCTCTCTCTTTCTCTTTCTCTCTCTCTCTCTCTCTCTCTCTCTCTCTCTCTCTCTCTCTCTCTCTCTCTCCATATATGTATGTGTATGTACATATGTACATAGATACACACATACATAAAGACAGACATGGGCATATATTATATATGTGTGCAGGTACATATGCACACATGTATAACTGCATCTGATAGCTAGCTAGCTAGAAAACATATTCCTCTTTAAGAGAGCATCATGAACCGTATAAAGGATGGGAATCACAAAAGCAAATGCCTGGGGACTAAATTCTAGCCATGGATAGCCTGGCAGTTGGTGTGAGAACTAAAATGTTCCTGGTACAAAGGTCCATTTAGTTCAGAGTGAAATGGAGTGAGGTGTATCATTATCCATGTTAGAGGACAGGGAGGGATGGATTGTGCTGTGTCCAGTCGAAGGAAGCTGCAGCTGCACTTTTAAGAAGCAACATGGAATTACCCCAAATGGATTGTGGCCAAGATACCGAGCCACTGCCTCATGCTTCTTGCAAGAGGGTGTCACTTGGCTAGAAAATTGGTTTTATTTATCCTCTGAAAAATGGGGCTTCTGACAGCTGAGCAATCTGGAGACCCAGCTGGGTGGTTTGAATGGGACATCTCCCATTGAATAGTGCCACTTGGCGAATCATCCTTTTTCTGGAGAAGTGGCATCCAACTCTTGTCCTGTCTTCAGTCTCTTGGACTGTTTTCTCCGGGTTGAACTGAGTACCATAGCGCCTTCATTTAGGTTTAAGATTCAATCAATGACCTCATTCATGAGGTGGAAATCAGAGGCACCACTGAAACTCCCTGGGTTACGGGGCCTAAGTGTCAGCACCCAACGGATCTCTCTCTGCAATTACCCCTGGCATCGGAAGCAATCAGACCCTGTCTTCATAGGGTGGAAGGGAAAATCAGTCAAATACCTGGGTTGTGTAAACACAGCCAAAACATCAGAGTCACCCACAGAGCCTGGGCCTGGGAGTGACAATGGGTATGGGGCAAGCCAGGCCTATTCGTGTTAATTGGCCCTTTTCTTGCTCATTTGTACTGAGTGAAAATCTCTGAGTGATTTCTAGACGATTCCTGGGGAGTGGGAGGGGTGGCTTCTCCTCCTCTATCTCCCACCTCCCATCCGAGAACCTGGATAATTAGAGAGGGCAAAATTCCAGGGAAATCATTTTCTCTCGCCTATTTGCACCCCTTTCACTGAAACCCCACAATTCCTAACATCAGCACCTTCAGCCCAAAATAGCTCAGGGACCCGAGGGAGAGGGAAAAAAAAAAATGAGTCTGGCCACAGGCAAAGAGCAGAAGCAATGCTTCCCTCCCCGGGGCCGTCCCTCTCCCCAATACCTTCCCTCTCCCCGTTCAGAAAAAATGGTCTCTAAAAGTCGAAAACGTGAGATTTGGAGGTAAATCAAACCCTGGACAAAGGGTCAACGAAGAAGGATAAAGCTGCCACTTGTACGTGTCGAAGGCAGTAAAAGGGGCAACTTGTTATATTATTTACAGTCTCCATAAAGACGAGTCCCTGGCTGCTCAGACAAAGCCCTGAGCCCGTAACCGGCGGCAGCGCAGCAGACTGGGATGCCTGGGGAAGGGGACGGGGGGGGGGGGG
>JAQQSZ010014597.1:0-11475 GCA_028646595.1 Phalanger gymnotis
GTGGGGAGCTCACGCCAGTCACTGCTTCCCAGCCGCCATCTTGGCTCCGCCCCCGCAATCTCCCTTCTCAACTTACCAATGGGTCTCTTGCTTCAATTGTGTATTGATTCATGTCAGTTTATCAAAGTGTAGCATCTGCTTGCCTCCACAACCAGAATCTAATTTAACTCTCATCCATATAAGTAAATCCCAGGCATCTAGAAACTCAAGAGAACACCCCAATTTCTCCATGGTTGTATTTCAGTCTCCTAATACTGCTCCTGGGGGAGGCTTGGTGAGGTTATTCAAAATGCACAGGGCTGCCTCCTGAAATTAGTGGTGGAAGGAGGATGGCATGAAATTCTTCTGGCTCATCCATGTACCTCAGAGGGAAAGAAATGTAGTCTCTACTTACAGTCTTATATAGCACTATAATATATAAATTAGCATCTAAATGTTACTTTATTAACTACTAACATAGTCGTTCTACATTTTCATTCTTGTCTTTGGACTTAATAGCCTCTAAGGTTCTTTTTAGTAGGAAAGTAGGAAGGAAAAAAGGAAGGAACGAAGGAACGAAGGAAGGAACAAAGGAAGGAAGGAAGGGAGAGAGGGAGGAAGGAGGGAGGGAAAAAAGGGAGAGAGGGATGAAAAAACAAGCATTTTTTAAGTGCTTACTATGTGCCAAGCACTGTGCTAAGTGCTGAGGATACATATACAAGCAAAAAGAATTTACATTCTAACAGGGGAAATCAATGTACAAAAGGGAACTAAAAAGGGGAGGAGGGACAAGGAACCATAGTACCTGGTGCATGGCCTTGTTTTGAATTCAGAAAGTCAAGGACAGTTTGGGGAGGGGAATGAAGGCAAATAGTTTTGAGACTTTCATAAAATGGAAGCTTTGGCTGGAAGGGAAGGAACGTGCCAGGCACTGTGCTAAACATTTTACAAATATTCTCTTATTTGATAATGGGAAAAGGGGAGGCCCCAGGCATTGAGAGAAATTTCACAATGAAACAGCTGTACAGGCTTGGTCTTGATGTCCAGATGTCAGGAGCAGGGACTTAATGGAATTTAGTGGAACTAAGACTTGTTTTCTTTTGTTTCATTTTTGCTCAAAGGTGGGAGGATGTTTTCCCACCCCTGTATCTTAGGTACCTTACATTCATTTATTTAATTTGTTTAGAAGCTGCTGAAAATGTTTATTACAGTCTCTTGAAAGCCTTATCACATAAATTTCCTCAACTTTCTTTAGAGATTGTACAGAAAAATCCATTTCATTAAGTGCAATTTGTGAATTATAATTCTACTTTTGAATAATTCTGCTTTAATAATTTACTTTCATTTCTTTTGGTTACTTATAAATGAAGACATAATATATGCTGAGATCAATAGAAGAACACTGGAAAAGTTCCAGTACAATTTTTCAGTGAGTGGGAAGTGGAAACTTCACCAAAGATCCAATGCTTACGCACAGAGTGCCCAGCCCGTGCAGGTGCTTAATAAATATTTATTAATTGACTTAAGTATTTGTAGTAGGAGAAAGTGGAGGAGAGATACAGGAGGACAGGACAAAGAAACAGACTTGAAACATGGATATATCAGCAACAGCTGCAAACCAAGAGTGAGGAATTGAAATCTGGCTGGAATTTAGTGGCTGGTGAGTGAAACAAAAACAAATATTCAGCTTGGCTCTCACAGTACTATGTTTACTTTGCTATGAATGTAATAGAATACTATTTGTGCAGGAAACCAAGCAGGGATGACTCAATAGATATATAGGTAAGAGAGAGGAGGGCATGGCTTCTCTGCAGGTTATTTATTGCTAGAGAGTCACTTATCCAGACACACCTAAGTTCTTCTTTGAGAAGTGGGAGCCTCTAACCTTATACATTAACACAGTGAGGTCAATGAGAAAACCACTCCTAGATTGAATTTTTAATTGTGGCATGCCTTTGCCCCCAAACTTTTATCACAGCTAACCTAGAAATTAATACTCTTACTTTACAATTCAACAAGTTAAAAGTAAATGTGGGACAAGAAGGATATCATGTGTCGTGTTAGTACTTTTTCTCCCAGAAAGATGAACACCAAAATTTAAAATTAAAAAAAAATTGTAAAGGAGAGACTAGAGCAATCTACAAAGCTTGTGTACCTCATGACATAGTTCTCACTTTAACAAACAGAGGCTAAAGAATGAAGGAGATGAGTTGAAATTACAAACTCTAGAATCTAGAGAAGACCTCAAGATGTGCCTATTTCAATCCACACATGAACCAAAAATCCCTACCAGAACATGGCTGAGAAGTGGTAACAGCAGGCTTTTATTGAAAACCTCTTAAGAGAGGGATCCCAACAACTGCTGAGACATCCTATTCCAATTTTAGATTGCCTCAGCTATTGGAAACTTTTTTTTCTAACACAGAGCCAACATTTGCCTCTCTGGAGCTGCTACTCAGGGTTCCAAATTCTGCCTTCTGTTGGGGTGCTTCTCCGTTTTGTTCAGCTTGTCAATGTCCTTCATAAAATGTAGTATCCCGTGTGTGGAGAACAGTGCACTCTGCATGTGATCTGGTTGGGGCACAGTACTGTATACAGGGCTAACACTTCCTTCATCCTAGACAGTGTGCCTCTTTATGTAAAGGAGGACTGTATTTGTTTTTCTGGTTGCTACAACACACTGTTGACTCATAATGAGCTTTCAGCACACTAAAGCACTCAAATTTTCTTTAGACACTGCTGTCTAACATCTTAGACCTGAGAAGTCAATTTTTTGACCCCAAATGTACATTACATCTTCGGTCAGGCCACAAGCATTTATTTATCAATTATGATGAGCCAGGGACTATGTTAAACAGAGGGGATAAAAAGAAAGGCAAAATAATTATGACAGCAATAATAATACTAATCCCTGTCCTCAAGGAACTCACATTCTAATGGATCTTGTTGGATCTCTTACCCCAAACTCTAGCCTGCCTAATTCTTCTTCCACAGGCTCATAGATTTAGAGCTGAGCCCTCAGAATCCATCCAACCTAACCTGTTTCAATTACAGATAAGGAAACCCAAGCCCACTGAGGTTATGTGACTTGTCCAACCTCACAGGATGATGACAGAAGTGAGGTTGAAGCAGACATCCTTTGATTACCAATCCAGGGTTCCTTCCACTGAACCAGGCTGCTGCTCATGACAATCTTTCAAAGACTTGAAGATAATTTTTGTCTCTCCTCGAACCTTTTCTTCTCTACGTTAAACATCCCCAATTCCTCTAATCAATCATCACAGGCATGAACTGGAGGTGCTCACAATCCTGGTGTCCTCCTCTAGATTCTCTCTGGGATGTTAAGAAAGCAGGAATATTCCTGACCTGCTATGCTCATTGTGAATCATGGTGTAACTACCCATTTCCACAATGTAATTTTCCACCCCCTTTCCATCTTCCCCACTTCCAGTGAGTGAAAGAAAGTGAATACAAGGAAGTCTAACTGCATACCATGTAATTAGTGATACAGCAGCATTGACAATAATACTAAGAGTTCTGTTCCAACTTAAGGCTATTCTAACAAGGGAAGCTAAGTTGTGTGCACACCTCCCAGGTTTGTTGTGAGAATACATTGTGTGTAAAGGTGTGTACAACACTTTGTAACCATTAAGTGCCATATAAACTTGAGCTAATTTTACCATAATGCTTCTGGGGTTCAAAACCCCATACAGCAAATTTTAACAATGTAGCCTGATTGATTTTTTTTCTGGTCCTGCCTTCTGAGGCCAAGAAGAATGTATCTTATTCTTTTTCTCCATGACGCCCTTTCACAAACTGTACATGAAGACAGTAATCATATTCCCCATTAAGCATTTACTTCTTTAGGCAAAATATTCCCAGTTCCTTCAACAGATCATGATGTGGAATGATCTCAAGAAGAACCAATAGGAATCAGGTAGTTTAAAACCCTGGAGACAGAAGGACTGAAGTGATACTAATTTCTTTTTTGGTCCTGTCCCACGCTTTTATTGGTACAGGGAACCAAATGTCTTTGAAAGTTTGCTAGAACATTGAAGGATTAAGTGACTTGTCCTCTGATTCCATGTGTCGAAGGCAGAACTAAATTGAGTTCGGTTTCTAAATCACGTCACTTTATGGGTAAAAAAAGAACCCTATATACATCTGCTAATACAACAAGCAGACATGTTTCTCTTGTCCACACGTCAAACTCATGTTGTTTAAAATTCCATGACTCCGGTGGTGGACATAAGGACGGGGCCTGGCAAAACCTCCCTCCAGGCTTGTTCATTATCATGTAGCTGAAGTAGTTGCTGACATAGACTTAAAGCTAATGAACCAGTGCAGGCTCCTCTCACCAATGGACTGAGACAGAGTTCTTAGCTTCAGCACGATAGGATACCCCAACTCAAGACCAAAAAACGAAGCGAGGCAAAAGCAGCTTCAGTCTCATAAAGAGCAACATCAAGAGGAAGACAGCAGGAGGGAAGAAGGACCTGAGTGATGACAATCTTCCTGCCAAGAAGAAACACAGAGCTAATGTGTTCCAGAAAACAAGCCCTACCCACAGCATCTGGCTCCATGGAGTCAGGTATCTGATGAAGCCATTACCATCTGAATGTAAGTATCATGAAACATGAATCGTGCCAAGCAAACTGGAAAACCATAGTATAAAAGAAAAAAGAATTACAGAATCACGGAATCTCAGTGTTGGTTGACTTCAGGGCCAAAATCTGAACGAGTCCTAAACAATAATTTCCCTCAACAACATCCATGAAAACTGGTGACCCAGCTTTTCCTTGAAGAAATTTTAGACAGAAGGAGCCTAGTGCCTTAAGGCAGTCCATTTCCCTTTGGAATAGCTCTGATCTAAACCCCCTGTAGAATATAAACTCCTCTAGAATAGGCATTGACTTTTTTGTTTCTATCTGTGTTCCTGTGTTTAGCATTTATGTCTGGCACATAGAGAGAGACTAACAAATGCTCTACCTATTTACGGGCTACCTACCTAATTGTTGCAATTTTTTTCCTCACATCAAGTCAAAATATTCAACTCAGTGACTTCCACCCATTAGCATTCTGGGACTAAGCAGAACAAATCTAGTCCTTTTTCTCTAAGACATTCTTTCAGATGCTATACATGAAGGCAGTGATCATATTCCCCATTAAGTCTTTACTTCTTCAGGCAAAACATTTCTAGTTTGTTCAACAGAACATAATATGACATGATCTCAAGAAGAACCAATAGGAGTCAGGTAGTTTTAAATCCTGGAGACAGAAAGACTGAAGTTGTTAAGGTAGTGATACCAATTTGTTTTTTGGTCCCATCCCATGCTTTTATTGGTACAGGGAATCAAAAGTCTTTGAAAGTTGACTAGTACATTGAGAGATTAAGTGACTTGACCTTTGATACACTGTATGTGTCAAAGGCAGAACTTAATTTAGGGTTTTCTGAACCCAAAGCCAATCCTCAATCCCAATGCCACGGCAATCTCATTCCAATTTTCTTACAGTGATAGTAATATGTACTCAATAGGAATATCCTCATGCCTTAACAGTCCAGAACAAGCTAACACACCTTTCTGACATACTCTTATAAAGTTTCACCATCAGGGAAGATTGTATTTTTAAATTTTTACAGTGAAATTTGTGTTTTTCGCCACTGCTCTGAATCTCTTACAATGTACCTTTCACTGCTACCATACAAAGCCCTTGTGCTGCAGGTAGACTTTGCTGGCTGGCTGGAAATAGGAAGCAGGTTGTTTCTGTTAATTGTGAATTGTAAATGGCCGAGTTTGTATCCAAAGAGTGGTGTACAAACAGGAAGCAGAAAGCAAACTCTAGCCAAAAATTTCCTAGCTATACTAATGAATTAATTTGTAAATTAGAATATTGCCTTGTTTGTTTTCTTCTCTTTGAAAGCACAATTATGGATTTTTCTTACTTGTTCTGACTGCCTAGGAAAAAGTCAAGTTTATCCAACTTCCTCTAGACATCACTTGGATAATTCAGATTTCATACAGTCTTTGAATAGTAGGGTAATCACCCATATTGGGGGGCGGGGGTGTTATATGAGTTGTATCAGCAGCTCCCTCTGGTACCTGGGGGTTGGGGGCAACTACAATAGTAACATGACATTAAAATAATCAGATTAAAATATACACACAAAATACAAAAATAAATGTTCTCCTGGCAAAGCAAACTACTTCTTGCTACCCAAAATGGGATGAGCTGACTCTAGTGGGAGTGAAAGATGAGTAGCTAAAGACAGATTTTGGCTCATGGCACAGAATTCCATATGCCTATGCTGGCCCACGTACATAAAATGTGGGTAACTATTAAATCTCTGAGTTTCCCAACTTTTTCTATTTTAAATTAATTATTGCATCCTTGATTTAAAACATTTCCATGATATTTACCTTCCATGCATTTCTTTAAAAAAGAATTGAACAAGAAAAGGAAGAAAAAAAATTTCCAGGAATGAGTTATACCAGCCTAAGACTAAGTCTTCGTAACCCACTTTGAGTGTTTACGTAAAAAGGCCTAAGAATTAGATATCGGTGGCTAAGGAGAAAACCAGCTACATGGCAGGATATACACCCTGGTCACAGACTTAATGTCAGGATGACCTGGGGTAGGCCTTTACTCAGCATTGCTACTGGGACCTCTGGTTTTGACTCTGGCTTGTGATACTAAGAATGCCAAGGTTTAACAAAGGAAACCTAGCAGCAGCAAGCAAATGGCATATGCACTGGAGAAAGGTCTGGGGAATGGTAGAATAATGATTCCAGGGCTCTCCTACTAGAGCCTTGGTCTTATTTTCTCTTCTTTGAGTTTCTTTTATGAAGAAACCCAAACATCCAAAGTATCTGTTTCAGAATCAATGTCCTGACTTGGCTAGTAACTGAGTTCTTGCGGTATTAAGGATACTCTTGTCACTTGTGATACATACTCTTTAGAAGTTCCTGTGAACAGAGGAATCTACAAAGATTATCCTGTATTCATAAGCAGAAATAACACAGGACATAAATGTGAACCACCAAGATATAGGAAGGTGCCTTTGAGATTCTAAGAGAAGGTCTAAGAGTTTCTAGGGCAAAGATACTAAATTTGCCTGATTCTCATATTTTCCCTCCTAGTGTTACTCTTACCTCTTCCTCTCAGTTCAAGGGTAGTACAACTGAAGGCTTAAGGAGTTCAACCAAATCCATACAAATATGTATAGATTGTGGGAAAGAGTACACAAATACATGAGTTCTAAATCTGCAGGCCTTGAGCATTTTTGGGCTCTCTCTCCTCAAATATTCTTGGAATACTTTGATCTCCTTTTTATCCTTTTTACTTCCTACTACATAAAAAACCTACCAATATAAATGTCATATCACTCCCTACCCCCCACAGAATTTAAGCTCCTTGATAAGAGACTTTTATTTTGTCTTTGTGACACTGCCATTGTTTGTTGTCCGTAGCTTTCATTTAACCCCTCCTTTCTCTAGGAAATTTTGTAAGACAATAACTTGTGGAGAAGATGCAGAGCTATATTAGCGGAGGGAATGTCCTCATCAAAGTTCCCAATGTGAATGAAATCATATGCTAGTTACCATCTTGGATAGGAACTACTAATGGACCACGAGCTGGGACCAGAATTCATTAAGACAGCAGGTTGGATCACATTTGAGAAACCACACAGTGATTCCAGTGAACCCAAGCCATAGTTTGTCACTAAAGCCTCTTTATCTGGGTCATAGATCCTGAAGCTAGAATGGAACTCAGAGATCATCTAGTCTAGCTTCCTCATTTTGTAGATGAGGAA
Organism: Phalanger gymnotis; assembly: GCA_028646595.1. Taxonomy (NCBI): domain Eukaryota; kingdom Metazoa; phylum Chordata; class Mammalia; order Diprotodontia; family Phalangeridae; genus Phalanger; species Phalanger gymnotis. Next base: position 7,793 of record JAQQSZ010014597.1, read on the forward strand.
ACCAAGGCCTCAAGAAGTTACATGACCTGTCTAAGGTCACATAAATAGTTAGCACAGGAGCAAGACCAATGTTGTTAATAGTTATCGTCTCCCAATGATGCTATATAGCCACAACTCATGGAACACCATGATCTCAAACCCAGGTGACTCGAAGGAAAATAGAGAGATGCATGATTGGTGTTAGTAAGTTGCAGGATGCTACAAATGATACACAAGAAATTGTTGATTGGTTGTTTTCCTTCATTCTGAAAGAGTACCAAAATAACCTCATTACGTTAAAGTCAAGCTACAGTGTGTCCGACTTTGACTGATCAGACGAATATGAGCTCAGAAGTCTCTACCACTGGTCAGGCACAAATAGTCCACGTGAACATTTTGGGGTGGATTCTCTAAATTTAAGCATCTCTTTCTTTTGAGCTACTACAGTTGTGCTTTGCTCATGGAGCACAGCACCTTCTTTAAAGAGGGCATGCCATACTGGGTGGTCCTTTGCCATAGTCTCCCGTGTTATACAATTAATTCTAAAGTTCTTCAGAGAGACCTTCAGAGTGTCCATGTATCACTTCTTGTGACCGCCATATGAGCACTTGCCTTGTGTGAGCTCCCCATAAAATTGTCTTTCAGGCAAGTGTATGTTTGGCATTTAAACAACATGGCCAGCTCATTGGAGTTGCACTTAACTCTAAGAAATCATACAATAATCTTGGTTCCGAAGAACAAATGATGAAAAACAACTACCATTCTCTTGGTAGAGAGGAAGGGGACTACAACTACAGGATGTTACATACATTACCAGATGCCCTCACTGTCCATCTGTGTGTACACTGAATTACAGTCACTGCATCAGGTTTTAACTGTTTTTCTATGCATCCTGTCTTTAAGATCACTATGTTTTGCTTCTTCTTCCAGATTGTCCTTCACTTCTGTATATTTACATTCCCAATCAGTTGTGCTCTCTTTCTCTCTCTCTCAGACTTGCCGTCATGAATTGAGTTTTTCAGTTTTGCCAATTATTTCTGCTCCATAGGCCATAATTCTACTTCACAATTCTCATTTATCTTTTAAACCACTCAGGAATAGCATTTTGTACTTTCATGTTTTCCTCAAAATCCACAGGGTCCTCTGCCTCATCAGGTGTTGAAATAATTTTCCTTTGTTATCTAGCATTTATTCAAAGATGTTTGAACTTTTTTTTTTTTACGCTAGAGCTGGAGGTCATATTTCCTCCTGTTGTTAATGTCTTCTCTCTTGGTTTATCTGCTTATGCTCAAGGTCTTTGGGTTTTCTTCCTCCTGAGATCTCTGGTAGTTTCAGTTTTTTTCCTCCCTTATTTTCGCCTGTTGCTCACTTTCTGATTCCTTCCTCTCAGATGATGGTTTCTCTAGGGGCTGGATCTCAAAGCATCTCAGTATCTTTCCCTCCTGGACAATTCATTGTTCATCAGCCTAGGTCTCTGCTCCAAGTTTCTTTTTTTGGAGGGTGCAGGGCATAAAGCACTGCTCCCAGGGAGATATTAGGTTTTTTCTCCTAGGCTTGGTACTATGTCACAATAGCCCCTCAAACATGGTGTCCTGAACTGTCCTCAGTTCTTCGACCCAGCAGTAAAGAGCACTGTTAAACTGCTGCCATCTCAGCCTGAACAAATTTCTGCTGCTGACAGGAGTTTAGATCCCCTACCTTGGAAGGAGGAGGGGTCAATGTGTAGAGCTGGGCTCTAAGACAAGGCCCGACATGTGCCTTGCCCCATTCTCTTTACTGTCCGGCAGAGCTCGGTTGTGGCAAAGGATACTGCTGCAGTACTGACTGTCATAGCCTGGTCAAATTTCTGCAACTAGATCTATTTTATGGACCTTGAATCTCCATGCACTGAAAAAGGATGTGGGGCCAGGGTGTGGGGTTGCTTTCTTTTGCCAGTCCACGGGTTAAGTCTGCAAGTGAAACCTTGGTGCTAGGAGTGTGGTCGGTAGCGGGGAGGGACAGCTGAGTGAGTAGGATTCAGGCATCGGCTTGTGAAATTTTTACCTTTTGGGGGTTCTTGGTATCCTACACCATAGAGACAGATGAAATTGCTTTATCTTTGGCCCATAATTTCTACTTTAGAGATGGCTGAGAGGTCATGTGGTTTAGAAAAAATGTGTAGTTCTCCATCTTGTTGGTCACATGACCTGGAAGTGATGCTTAACTGTTTTTCTTGTCATAAGGCAAAGAACAGTTTGAGGTTGAGGGTGGGAGGGAAGGCATATTTACCATATCCAGAAATGACAATGATGTCAAAACAAAAAGTATCAATAAAACTTACTTTTCAAAATTTCATCTACAAACAGGAGTATCTGGAAAATCTCACCAATCTACAGGAAATCTCTCTTCTAGTTGAGTTTTATGCAAAAATGTCCTCATGGTAAACCTCTCACTAAACTCCAACCATAGCCTACACATTACTAGATGGTTTTTAAATGTTTCTGTGACTGAAAAATTGATTTCCCTATGACCAAACTAGTAATGAGCCTCTCCAAACTTAGGCTTGTGCTCAAAAGACAGACAGAAGTGTCTCCCTGGGTCAGCACTTGAAACCTTTTCAGACTAGATAACAACAACCACAACTGCATTTATTTAGTGCTTTACAAATATTATCTCATTTTATCCTCATAATCCTGGGAGGCAGGTGCCACCTGTTAGATCTGCTAGACTTTGAGCTTCACAAAAACAGACTGTCTCCTCCCTCTCAGGATGAGGCCATCAGAGGAGGACTTCAGCAGAGACTGTAAAGCTAAAACAATGTCCAAATGTGAGTTGTTGTTCTTATCTTCAGAGGAGGAGGGTGAGAGTGAAGAAAGCTGATGAGGATCCGCTGAGTGAAGTGGAGATGGTCAGCCTGGAGAAGAGAAGCTTTAGTGGGGACATGATTGCTGTCTTCAAATATTTTAAAGCCTGTCATGTGGAAGGAGGATTAGACATGTTCTGCTTGGCTCTTGCAGAGAGGTAGATTCAGATTTGCTGTAAAGAAAAAATTCCCAATAATTAGTGCTATTCAAAACAAAATGAACTGCCTTGGAAAGCAGTGTGTTCATCTCGCCAGAGATGTTCAAGTAAAGACTAGAAGACTACTTGTCAGTAATGTTGTAGAAGGAGTCTGCAAATCATAAGATCATAGATTTAAAGCTATAAGGCACCTTAAAGGTCACTGAGTCCAGTGCCTTAATTTTACAGATGAGGATACTGAGGCCAAAAAGGTTAAACAACTTACCTAAGGTCTCATACTCCTGAGAACCTGAGGTGAAATAAAATAAGAAATGTTATATTTGTGCTCTTTTTAATATTATCATTTCTCAATAACTAACTCCACCCCCATGTATTCTTTTGTAACAAAGCAAAGTAAATCAACATATTATCTACAATGTATACATCATTTCACGCTTATAGTCTATTATCTCTCTGCCATGAGAAGGAAGAGGCATGTTTCACGGTCACTCCTCTCAAGCCAACATCGATCACAGTGATGATCAGCGTTCTGTCTTTTACATTATTGTGTTAATTGAAAGTTCTATTTATTTCACTCTGAATCAGGCCATATACAGGTCTTTCCAAATTTCCCTGAATTCTTCATGTTCATCATTTTTTAAAACAAAATCATATTCCACTACAGTCACATACCATAATTTGTGCAGCCATTCCACAAATGATGA
>JAQQSZ010014598.1:0-11475 GCA_028646595.1 Phalanger gymnotis
GCCCCGCCTCAACGACTAGAGACCAGAGTCCAGAGACCCATTGGTTCCCGAGTTGGCCCCTCTTAAGTGATTAATCTACGCCCACACAGGTTTCACACCTGATAGGGCTTTGGGCTTGGGGCTCAGCACTTAACAGCTGAAAGTACTTTCACTATAAACAAAAGCCAAAACTGCTCAAGGGCACCCGTTAAACTAAGCCCATTTTGCCTTACTGGTACACTAACTCAATATAAAACTTTGTGAAATTGTAGCAGGGGGTGATGAACCTTCACTTCTGACTGCAACCTAGCCTCTATCATATTTTGTGCAGCTCATCACATAGGTGGCATATGTTTTGAGTTTTGGCTGGATGTAATTTCTTTTGCTCCCCTTTGACAATGATCTCATCTGACCCCTCACACCATTCCTTAATAAGGGAGAAAGCATTGTGAACAATATGGAGTGGAGACCCAGCAATGCAAAGCTGATACTCTATATGAAGGGAAGACAGCACATAAAGTAAGCTACTGTTATTCCCTGAGAGATTCCACAAAACAAGGACCTGAATAAGTACTTCTATCCCTCAGCTAAAGGAGGGCTCTAAAATCACCAAGCCCTGGTAGTCTGGACTTAGTCAGCGACTGAAGGAAGGGCCAATCAGAATTGATGCCTGATACAATGGTAACTTCTTAGAAGGCAAGGAGCAAGAAAGCCAATAGAAGAAACTTGAGTGTTTTAGATTGTATTAGATTGTCAGCTCCATGGGGACTTTAACCTCTATTTTTTTTGTCTCCAGAGCTTAGCACATTGCCCAACACATAGTAGGAGCTTAATAAATGCTTAATGACTGTTGGCCAAATCCTCAAGAATAAAACCTGAGAATTAAAAAAGAAAGAAGGAAAATGAGTACAGAGCCAGAAAATGTCACAACACATGAAGAAATGTTGTGCTATTAAAGAAAATAACACAAAACTCAGAATAAAAAACAAATCAGTCAAAAGAAAAAAGAGAAAAATGAAAATTAGGGCTAAAATCAGGATAGAAATAAATACTACCAAATAAATCAATGAAACAAAGAGGAAGTAGTTTAAAATACATGTTTATATCAATGGAGTGTACTCTCCTATAAAACAAAAGAGGGTAACAGAATAGAAAGCTGAATCCATATATGTATGTGTATAATATATTTTTGCATAATATTATATGTGATATATAGTATATATTACAAGAAACACATTTGAAAGATAAAAATTTACAGTTACATAAGGAGCTGGGGCAAATCTTTGATCCTAACATTTGATTTTAATGGCGTATCATTGTGTTTTAAGAAGTGACAAAAATGGGGCAGCTAGGTGGTACAGTGAGTAGAGTACCAGCCCTGGAGTCAGGAGGACCTGAGTTCAAATGTGGCCTCAGATACTTGACGCACTTACTACCTGTGTGACCTTGGGCAAGTCACTTAAGTCCAATTGCCCTGCCTTCCCCCCTGCCAAAAAAAAAAAAATGACAAAAACAAGAAATTTGTAAGAAATTTGTGTTTAATTTAGATCCCAGAGAGCAAACCAAGAAGGCAATATAAATAATATGAATATGTTAAGTTGTTATAAGGATTGTTACCTTTTTATTTTATTTTAATTTAGGTAGCAATAGTATTTTATAAGAACTAAAGAAATGAGGGTCATTCAAGTATCTTTAAAAATTCACAGAAAAGATATTCAGAATGAAAGAAACAGGTAGAATAGATTTGAAAGTGACATGATGAATATATTATATATAGTTTAAAAACCAAGATAGACATAATAGTTTCATAATTTTGCACATGATTCTCTACCTTTTCTGTTCTGTATGTGGAAATGGTCCCTTTTTTTGGTCTTTGTTAAATTTAGAATAAAAAAAACTAGAGAAAAATAATGAAAACAAGAACATTAATGAAGTCAACAAAATTCGTATTAAATACCGGAGCTGATTCCATGTGACCAATGTGAGAATGTGTTTCTTCATCTCTGTTAGGAAATTTTAAATGTTATACTCATTCTCTCAGTCACAGCACTCTATCAGATCATTTTGTTTAGTTTTTTTTTTAACTAAATAAGGGAAAAGACTGTATGCCCGTGTGTGTATAGGGAGGAGAGATATTAGGAAGTGATTTTTGTATCAAAAACATTGTTTCAATAAAATGTAATTTTTTAAAAAATCCTATCAGTTTATTTTTCTTTCCTTATTAGCAACTTACTCTTTCCTTCTGTCTGGAAGTGCTAGGACCAGGACAGGGAAGTCAAGGCAGAAAAGGGGACAATGTAACTTTAGGAGATCACAGTAGGGAGCCTTCATCTTATTTCTAATATTCAAGAGTGTCTGTGATAATAAGGTGTCTGTGAACTAAAAGTAATTTGATAACTATTTTAATGTAATTGATTTTCTTTGTAATTCTCTTTTATTCCATCCAGGGGTGAGGAACCTGCAGCCTCAAGGCCACATGTGGCCTTCTAGGTCCTCAAGTGTGGACCTCTGACTGAATCCAAACTTCACGGAACAAATTCCTTTAACAAAAGGATTTGTTCTGTAAAACTTGGACTTAGTCAAAAGGCTGTGCCCAAGGACGTAGAAGGCCACGTGTGGCATGAGGCCACAAGTTCCCCACCCGTACGCATTTAAAAAAAATATTCTTATAGGGAGACCATAGGCTTCAATAGACAGGCAGACACATGAAGGTTTAATCTTTCTGTTAAGACCAAGAAATCATAGGCACCCTACCCCAGTGTGTCTCTATCAAATTAGGAAATACTGAACTCAAGATGGGAAGAAGTAACCCGCTTTCACAACTGTTAAACACCTCACTTTTTTGTGTATCAATTAGGGACTTCTATTAGGCATGGAATATTCAATGTGATTATAAACAGAAATTAAAGGTAATTTTAAACAGAATAAGAAACTTCTAAATTTTGACTCATTTCTCCCTTTTTCCTGAAGTACAGTGCAAATACTACAAAACTCTACATTTTCTTTCTGTATATTAAGTAGGGAAAAAAGAATGCTTTGTTTTTATCCCACTGTTATTATTAATCATCCATAGAGACACAGAAACCACTGTCATACAATACACTTGGAAGAGGATTTTACATCTTTCAAATGAAGTAGGATTCTCTTAAGAAAATTAATAATCTTAAAAAGACCCTGCTGATAAGATCTAGTCTCCCAGAAGTTTCTATTTTTAATATTGTGGAGGGAAAAAAGAGAAATCAGACTCAATAAAGTCATTTTCAACTGTATGTTTGTTCTAAGACATTACCTCATCCCATCAGGTATGGATCCTATTCTTCCCTGTATTAATTTCTTCATCACTTTCTACCTTCCATCCTCAGCCTTTCACCTAGATTTTCTGCTATCATTATTATAATGAGAATTTTAACCACTGACTACTTTATCTCCTACTGTCTTCTACCACTTTGCTCTTTTTTCTCCCACACCACGGAAGAGGAAGATTATAGAATCATAAAGAAAGAGATGAAGACAAAGCTAAAGCAATCATCTACTGCATTTGATCCATTTGACAGATGAGTGAAGTGAGGCTCAATTAGTAAGCTTTCTTAAGTGCCTGTTTTATGCCAGCCACTGTACTAGGTTCTGGCAATAAGACAGTCTTTGCCCTTAAGGAGTTTAAGTAGTGAGTGACAGAGGCAATATTAGGGCCACTACAGAATTTGCTTTGAAATTCTAAAGTCTAAATCAAGCATAGATTTGAAATATCTTTTCCAAAGGTCAGCATAGTAAAACATGGTTAAAGCTTTCATTGAACAGCATTCAGTAATGAGCCAATCCCTTGGAAGCATCTATTGATGCTTTTAGGAAACATAACTTTTGGTAAAAATGGCATCAAATAAGTACCACAGAAAACTGATCCCCCAAAACCATTAATAATGGCATGTGTATTCATTGGCATGTATCAGAGTTTCGGGATAAAACAAACCTCAGAGATAATCTAATTCCATTTCCACACCCATTCCTATTTTACACACAAAAAAATAAGACTCAGGATGGGAGAGCTGACTGCAGTTCACATAACTATTAAGTGGCAGATTCAGAATTTCAATTAGGTTTCCTGATTCTGAATCCAGCATGCTATGTTGCCATTCCTTCTGCTGCCATTTTAACTGAACCAGACCAGCTCTCTGCTAAGCTATGATCCTCAGGACAGACCTCCCTCTAGTAACCGAACCTGAAGTTTCAGCTGTAGTCCTTTTTTCTTGTAGTTCCTTCATTGGATGTTCACAGCATTGCTTCTTCCTTCAGAGATGAGGGGAGAATATGGGAGTAAGGACACTAAAAAGTCTCTAGTGTCCTTATCGCAATTAAGGGTGACATTTGAACTTCTTGACCCGTCAGGTAACCTCACTTTCTTCCTGGTTTTCATACACACAAAAACCAAATCATTAATATCTCTGAATAGGAACATTCAAAGCCACAACAGCCAAAGGCAGCAGTTATGGTCAGAATGGTCAGAGTGACCTCTGCACAGTCTATGACCTCATCAGTGACATCATGGCACAAGTTCTATGGTACCCAAGTTAAAGTCAAACATTGCAACAGTGGGAGCCTTGCATTACAGGCCAGGGAGATGTGGAGTTTTGTCAGGGAGGGCCATGCCCTTGTAGCATTTCAAGCCCTTTCATGCTGTTCTTTACTTCAGCATGTGCAATAGATGAGGTTTCAGGTGGTCTGCATAGACTGAATGTAACTGAAGCTAGCCCACACAAATTCCTGCCAGAAAAAAGGAATCAAGCACTTGTAGACGATGCCAGTTGGATGAACTTTAGATGTCATCTAGTCCACCGCTCTCATTTGACAGATGAACAAATCGAAGCCCACAGTGGCTAAGTGACTTGTGTGAGATCGCAGAGCTAATTATTGGTAAAACCAAGGATTCAAATCCTTCTGTGATTCCTTTAACATCCACTGGCATCATCACACTTCACCGCACCTAAGAAGTGCCTCAGTGCTGGTGAAATACAAGGAACTATGGATTGGATTGTAAAAGGACTCATAAGAGATAATTACAAATTCTTTTTCTATGAGGATGAATTTATCAGGATTTCTTGATTTACAGTGTACCAGTCAGTAATAGTCTAAGAACAGTCTAATCACAACTTGATCCTTTAGATTATAAATTCCTTGAGAGCAGAGACTATCTTTTGCTTCTTTTTGTATACCCAGCACTTTGCACGGTGCCTGGCACTTAGTAGGTGCTTAGTAAATGTTTTTTGATTGATTGATCCCAAAGGGATCCTTATATATTTCAGTTACATTCAATGAGATATCCCTGTGAGTGAAAAACCTAGTCTGGTCACAGAAGAGGGAAGAAAATCCAGAGGCAAGGAGAGGGGGATGGTGAAGCAGACGCTAATTTCTGGAAGAGAGAAGAAATCGGAAAGTGGAAATAAATTCTGTCAGATCCCCAGAAATAAATAGGAGCAACTGTGAGAATCATAGAATCACAGGAGCATAGACTCAGAGCTAAAGAAGACCTTAAAGGCCATCTAATCCAACTCTGAAGAGCAAGAAAATAAAGGAAATAAGGGAGGGAATTAAGACTGAAACAAACTCTGGAAGAATACATTGGTAAGAGAAAAGCAAATAAAGACTTTAGAATAAATGATGGAAAATTAGAATAATTAAATCCAATCCAGCATTCATTTGTTAAGCACCTACTGTGTGCCATACACTTCCCTAGACACTTAGAATACAAAGACAAAAAAGGAAACTTCCTGAGCTTCTGATCATTAGTAAAATTAATATGAATGAAAACACTGATAGATAATTGAATTTAGTTTAATCCTAATGGCCAATTGTGTTCTCAGGGCACTGACTATGAAACATCTCTCTGTCTAGGTAGAGAGGTAGGGGATCTCTGGGGCAGAACGTTCCATACACACATCACACACATGGTCATCTTGTTAGCCAGCTTTGCTTAGCTATTTTTCTTTGTTACCTGGGAAGGTTCAGTTAAAGGATATTGGGAAACAACTGTGGTGTAAACAACAGAAGTTATCTATAAACCATTTTTAAATGAAAAGGCTAAAAAGAATAAAAATAAAAATACACTAGAGAAACTTGACCTCTGACAGGGTAATGGAAAGGATGGAGGTGGGAGAGCAAGTTTATGGGAAAAGATTGGCATTAAATTATTGTAAACCAGGAAGTTAACCTGGAGTCCCTGAACAGATTTTAAGGTGTCTGTGAAATTAGATATGAAAATTACATCTTTATTTTCACTAACTTTTTGCCAGAATTTTAGGTTTTCCTTCAATTATTTAAAAACCTTATTCTGAGGAATTGATAGATTTAACTAGACTGCAAAAAACATCAATGATCTAACCCCACCTCCAAAAAAAAATTAAGGGAGCCTTGTTATCAGCAAAGAAACATAGGCACTAAAAACCAAATTTTTAAAAGGAAAAATATAAAAGAATTTAATAGAAACACACACAAAACAATTATAAACATAACCATGAATCTATTGAACTCTTCAATAAAAGAAAATGGAAGACTAGATAAGAAAATAAAATACCAGTAACTTGCTATTTCTTTTTATACTATCTCCCCCCCACACACACACATTTAAAGCATATACAGTGAAAACAAAAGTTGGGACAAAACTTATCATGCTTCAAGCAATTCTAGAAAAAAGTTAATTACAATTATGATTTCATATGAAGCAACAGTAAAAATTAATAATGCCAGAAGAGAGAAAGAAGAAAACTACATTATGCTTAAATGCAACATGGGCAATGATACAGTAGCATCATTAAATATACAGTGTGTCCCAAAGTCTTAGTGCAGTATTAAGTTGTTAAAGCTTTGGGGACAACTTGTATATGTACCAAACTGTGTGACATATAAATTACTAAAAGAAATGCTAGCTGAATTGCGAAGGGGCATTAGTAGTAACACAGCAATAATAGATTTCAGTATTCCTTTTTCAGAATTGAATGAGTCCACCAAAAAGATAAACATCATGAAAAATAGAGATCTAAATAGGTTTTTTTTTCAAAAATTAGACTTGCAGGCTCATGGTCCATGTTGAATGGTCAAAGAATATACATATTTCTCAGTTTCATATAGAATCCTTCTAAAAATTGATCATCTGCTGGTGCACAAAGAAAACATAATATTAAAAAAGCAATAAATAAATGTCTTTTGCAGGCTATAAGGCAATAAAAATTGTAATCAAGAAAAGAAGCAACCTCGGAGTAGAAGAAAATTTATATGCCTAAAAACATTTTTGAAAAAGGATGAAAAGGATGTGATTAGTAAGGTAAGTATATACTCTAAAATTTGAAAATAAACAAGGATATTACATAGCTTATTCCTTAGGAACACTATTGATCATTAGAATTAATCTGAGTTCAGCTACCTTTTAGTGTTGTTCTCATTGACCTATTTTAGTAGTGACTAGAAGCTCAGGAACTTTTTTCTTTTTTTGTCTTTTGTACTTTTTATGTCTTCACTATCTTAAGTGTGTAGCACAGCATATAGCACATAGTAAAGGCTGAGGAAATGTTTGTTGGATTTAATTGTATACATTGTTCTGGTTTTCCATCATTTGTTCTGAATTCTGAGACAAGTACAACATTTATTTTGAAAATTAGAAGAGAAATAAACTGAAATTAAAAAGATAGAACTATTTAAAGACTGAAAATATTTCTAAACAGTTTCCTAACTTGATCACAAAAAGAAGGAAAATCAAATTTTGAAAATCAAAAGTGAATGCAGTCAAGACACATATCAAATAGTGAGAAAACACAGAAAATTATCAGAAATTATAATGCACAATAAAATGCCAGAAACTTGAGAATTCAAAGGAAATGGAGTATTAGTTTCAAAAAATATAAAATGCATAAGCAAATGAAATATAGATATCTTTTTAAAAAACTAATTTCAGAAAGAGAAGTTGAGAAAGCAATAATCTACCAAAGAGAACGGGAAGGGACCCTGTTTCAGACTAGTTTATTGAATTTTATAAAATGTTTAAAGAATAAAATTAATGCCTACATAAACTGTTCTCAGTAACAAAGAAAAAATGCAATTTATCAGATCTTTTTATGAGACAAATGTGATCTTGCAACACAATTCAGGGAGGAATAAAACAAAGGAAAAGAACATCTCATTAATGACTATCAATGGAAAATTTTTAAATAAAATCCTAGGAAAGAAACAATAGCATATAGCCAAAAACTAATTGAGGTGATTATTAGGCTCAATAGGGTAGCTAGATACAAAATAAATCTCTCCCACCCCACTCCCTAAAAATCATCAGTATTTCTGTGCTATAGCAAACCAAGAATTTTAATGAATTCTAAGCATTGATTTGGAAAACCAGAATTAGACTTTTGAAATGCAGAAACATTGGATAAAAGAAAGCTAAGAAAAGCAAACAACTTTAAATCCATAGAAGAGGTTATATGAGGATCTGTTGCTTATATGCTCAAAAAGGGAGAAAAGACTGATCTCCACAGGGAGTCGTACCCTTTCTAAGGGTCACTGAGAAAACAAAGAAAGATGATGTTCAAAAAGAAATTGCTTAGAGAAGGAGGAAGGAGGAACTCATTTCTTGTAATTGGGAAAGAACAGGTGACGATCACTCAAATACAGAGTTGGGGGATGAGGGAAGGGGGATTTCATAAGCTTTGTCCTTATCCAGGCCAGTAAAAAAATCACAGAAATAAAATAAAGAAGGGGATGGGGCTGGTCCCACAGGGAGAGAGAAGAGGAATATCTGATACTAAGATTTGGTCTAAGAAGGAAATGCCTCAAGCAAAATAAAATTTGACTTAAAAAAAAAGAGAGACAGAATACTAGTGAATTGAGCTTATCCTAAGGGAAGAAAGAAGAAACTGGATTTGGTTCATCAGAAGCAAATTAGCAGAACCCCAGTGATTTATTTATTTTTCAAAAATAGGGAGAAGGGAATTTTGTAGCAAGATTTGAAAGGAAAAAACAAAACAATGTGGAAATGGTCAGTGTGAAAAACTTATATAAACGAAGAAGGTGGAAGAATGGATTAGAAAGAAAAATTCAAAAATTTGCTTTATGAAAGAACATCTTAAAACATGACGTTTAGAGAGTTAAAATGTGGAGTTCCAATTTAAGTTGTAATAGATATGACAAAGAGAGACAATCAAGAAAACTATTGTACTTAAAGTGACTAAAACCAAAATAATATCACTATCAGATATTCACCAGACAAGTGACTTTAATGTGCCTCTTCCAGACCTAAACAATGTTATCAGAAAGATGAAAAAGAAAAAACTCGGTATCTATATGCAATGTTAGGGAAATCTAAATAGTACAGGGATTTAGGGGGTAGAGTAGATAGAGCACTGGACCTGGAGTCAAGAAGACCTGAGTTCACATCTAGCCTCAGATCCTAACTAGCAGTATGGCCATGGGCAAGTTACTTAATCTCTGTATACCTCAGTTCCCTCATCTGTAAAACTGGGATAATAATAACATCTTCCTCCCAAGGTTATTGTGAGGATCAAATGAGATAATATTTGTAAAGAGCTTAGTACAGTGCCTGGTACATAGTAGACTCTATAAACATGAGATATGAGAGACATTTGGTAATTGTTGAATGGGAAATTAAGGTGCATACCTGCTAAAAAGCATTGTGTTGCACTTTTACAAAAATTGCCGAGGCAAAAAAAATAAGAATGTAATGACAATAATGGCAGTCAAACCTGTCAAATTCAGAAACGTGGAAATATTAAAGTAATTTATAGACTTTGACAACAAAAATTGAAATCAATAAGGGAAATAAGAAAAAGAAAAAGATTTACATAATGATATTTTAAATAAGTGCCCACAGATAAAGTGTAGAAATAATTAGTAATAATTTGTTTTAGGGGCAGCTAGGTAGTGTAGTGAGTAGAGCACCGACCCTGGAGTCAGGAGGACCTGAATTCAAATTCAGCCTCAGACACTTGACACACTTACTAGCTGTGTGACCTTGGGCAAGTCCCTTAACCCCAATTGCCTTGCCTTCCCCCCTCCAAAAAAAATTTAATTTGTTTTAAATGACAGTACCAAAAGAACATACCAAAACTTTTGGGATGTAGCTATTTAGAAGTCCTGAATCATCCTAAGAAGAAAATCTCTCAATCTATTATTATCTATCTATTATCTATCTATCTAGTTGTTATTTATTAATATATTATCTGTCTGTCTGCCTATTAGCTGTCGATTATCTATCCTGTTATCTATCAGTCTGTCTGTTACCTATCTACCTGTTATCTGTCTGTCTGCCTATTGTCTATCAATCAACATACCTGAACATTTATATTAAAAAAGACAAAGAGAAGATGAATGTATCAATAATTATTGATATTCTCTTGATCTTTTTTTGGTAGTAGTAAGGTTTGATTTTTCCTCCAGGTCTTTCAGAATTTCTCTACTTTCAAATACTTTGAAATTTTATCACCAAACAACCTCAAAATAATGCTCCCATAAGAATAGATCTCCTCCATGTATATTTTGTCTAGTCCAGCTGTTATGCATATCTTTGTTTTCTTCAGAGCAATTTCTACTTCTTCCTGCAGTAAATTTGGGGCTATGATGTTAGAAATCAAAGTGGTTGTTCTAATGTCCCTGATGATGAAAAGACTTTATTATAAAAGTACTAACAAGTCTTTTCCATTTTTCATCAGTTTGTCATCTTCCTTCTAGTTTCATCCTTATATGCCCTCAGGATTACTTTGCCTAGTCAAGTCTCTTACAGAACTTTTTAAAAACTTGTTTTTTTTTCCCTGACATTGCATCTCATTGCTTTATGGGGAGATGTAGCATGTAATCTTCCACCATCCTCTTTCATGAGATTTCACAAACAATTTTGTATTCTATACCAGCATTGCCCTTGGCTGCCATAAATTTTCCTTTTGTCAAGGAAATCATGTGTATGGCTAGTGAGATGGTTTTTAGACTCTTTTCACCTCATTATGGCAATTTATTTACCATGGTTACACTTCTTTAGGAAATGGATGTAATTTGTGTCAATGCTCACTCCTCCTTTCATTTTCTGTTTTTAGACATTTACAGCTCTCTTAAGTAAGTTAGGTTGGTGTTACTTTAATTGCATGCCACATCCTTTTCTTATATTGATTCTTCTATTTTTAAATTAATTTTCTTTTTTTTGGTGAATTTGACAAACACCAAAAATTTAACATTTCCATATACAAAGCAGAACAGAAAAAGATTATATCTAAAAATTCAAGTACATGTAGTTTGAGGTTTTTTTTTAAGTATGTAATTAGTTCAAACTTTTTACTCCGAAATTTATCTTGAATGTCTGTTTCTCCTTCTAAACTTCCTGGAGTTCTCTCTAGTGTAAAAGATGTTTCAGTGGCCTGTTTTTCTCTCTTTTCCTTTTTTAAGCAATCCTGTAACTAGCTCCCCTTTCTCTCTTTGAATTTCCTCTGCCAATACAAGAAGAAAAAATAAAAT
>JAQQSZ010014599.1:0-11475 GCA_028646595.1 Phalanger gymnotis
TCCAGGCTGTCCTGGGCTGGAGCCCTGCTTCCCTCTGCCACTTTGTGGGCTCTGCAGTTCTAGAATTGGTTCAGAGCCATTTTTTTATAGGTTTTTAGAGGGACTTGGTGGGGAGCTCACGCCAGTTACTGCTTTCCAGTAACCATCTTGGCTCCGCCCCCCAAGGGAAGGAAGTTTGTTTTTTGGGGAGGCCTGACTGAAGGAAGGCTTGGGATGACAATGCTCCCTACGCTGATGATGTGTACACATTTCTTTGTTGCTATGATGGATTTGGCTTTCTGGTGTTTGAATAAATGTTTTGGTTTCGTCTTCCATGAAGAGAGTATGTTATATCTTGTGATTCAAACCTGTAAATACACCTCACAGCAGCCACACTGTGGGTGTTGCATTGGCATTATACCCTGTCATCTCTAATGAAACCCAGACACCTCTTTCTGTCAGGTCCATCACAAACTGGTCCCAGCTTATCTTTCTGTTCCAGTTTCATATTATTACGCCTCTAACATTCTACACTCCAGCAAAACTGGTCTGCTTGTTCCCGTTCACAACATTGCATCTCCCACCTCAGTGCCTTCATCCAGGGTGTCCCAGTGCCTGGAATTTTCTTCCTCACCTCTGATTCTTGGAATCTCTTGGTTCTTTCCAGGCTTTGCTCAAATATCATTGCATGAGGTCTTTCCTAAATCCCCCAGTTGTTAGTTGTCTGACCTGCCCCCTAGTTACTTTTTATTGTATATAGTTCATGTTTACTTACATAGCATAATGAATAGCTGATCTCAGAACCAAGAATAACTGGGTTAAAGTCCTGCCTCTTACACATAATGCTGGACAAGTCATATTTACTCTCTCAGTGCTCTGGGCAATTCTCTAAAGCTTTAAGTTGGAGAAAAAAAAAAGATGCCAACCATATCGGTAGAAGGTGTTACCTCATGATTCCCTATACCAATGAAATCACAAGTCCAGTTTCTATCATCCCTATATGTGTAAAATGTTGTTTTTCCCCTCCCCACCCTAACCCTTATATGCTGTAAGTTCTTTGAAGGCAGGGGCTATTCTGGTATGGTCTTTGTGTCCTCATGGACTCACACTGTGACCGGCACATTGTAGGTGATTGATCAAATCTCACCGAATTGAATTTAACTAATGTTGTTCTTTTGATCATGGGGTTTTCTTGGCAAAGATACTGAAGTGGTTTGCCATTTCCTTCTCCAATTCATTTTACAGATGAGGACAGTGAGGCAAACAGGGTGAAGTGATCACACAGCTAGTGAGAATCTGAGCCCAGATTTGAACTCAGGAAAATGAGTCTTCCTGAGTCCAGGCCAGGCACTCTATGTGCTGCACCATCTTCAAAGACCTAGCCATACCCCACCACTTCTAATAATCCTATAATTCTAATAATCTAATAATTCCCATGATCCTAAAGACATCTTGAGAAGACAGTACATTCCTACATCCCAAATTCCTACAAATATTGCCTGCTTATCACAACTTTCAAGATTGTTCTCTTCCTGACCAAGCCTTGCCTACAGTGCTTTTTGTCAAAAATCTAAGTCTACGTTTTTTTTAACTTAGATCCTAATTTCATCACCCTGCCTCTCAAACTTAGCTGACTAAATGAAACTATATGTGATTTTTTATACCATGTTCCCGCATATAACTTATGTGTTTAGATCACAATCTTGATACATGACACTACAAATTATGTTCTTGCATGTTACTTCTTTGGTCAACATTTCGCAACTCTAATTTGGATGTCATAAGCTACTTACCTACAGCCTGTACATACAAACCTAGGGTAATATGCTAAGGCTGCATATTTTTTTCTTTTGTTTGACAGAAGAAGGCTATAACAGACGCATCTGAGTAGGGTTACATTTCCTAAATGCCTGATCCAAGAGCACAGTCACTCATTGGAGAAGTTTTGTTAATTCTACTTCCCATGAGTCTGTGTGTAAATAGTGTGGCTAGGTATTGGGGTGAAGGGTTTTATGGAAAGAAGAGAGGGTTTTGAACAGCAGTTTCTACTATGGTCAGTGACCACATGGAGAGAACTAAGGACCATCTGAGACTTCAGTGGGGGCGTCATGAACCTAGGATTCCTGGAACATCTCTGGGGCCCCCTGGAGCAAAGAGAAGACATCTGACTGAAGATCCCAGTGAAGAGATGAATACTGGGTATGAAGATTCTTATTCTTAACTTTGCTGCAGAAAGTTCATGGGCCTGCCCCGACTATTGAATTAATATCAACCTATTAAACTCCCTCCACTAGTGAACTTGTAAGGTCTTGTTTCTCCAAACTACTTCAGGAAGAGAGGAGTGAGATTGTACTTGTGATAGTGTTTCTCTGTTATTTTACCATTCCCGCCCCCCCCCCCCCCCCCCCCCAGCTAAGTGTCTTATTATTCTGATGCTAGTCTTTGTCTTGGTCTAGCAGTATGGTAGCAGCTGAATTTTTATACCCAAATTCACTTTAGAAGTTCCCAGTTTTCAACTAGGTGGGAACAAAAAGAAGTATATAAGGTAAATTCTCTTCTCTGCTATCTCTCCCTCTCCCCTTCCTCCCTCCTTGGCTTCTCTGTCTCTCCTCCTTCCCTATCTTCTCTGTCTCTCTTCCCTCTCTCTCTCTCCTCCTCTTTCCCCCCTCCCTCTCCCTACTCTCTTTTTCTTTCTCTTTCTGTCTCTCTTCCTCTTCTTCTGTCTCTCCGTCTCTGTCTCTGTCTCTATCTCTCACCCCATAGCTCCTAAATCTGGCTTCTGGCATTAAGCATAACAAATTGTAATCCCTCTTTGACAAGAGAGTCTTGAAATGCTTGAACCCCGTGATTACGTCACCCCTAAGTCTTTTATTCTCCAGGACAAACAAACTCTTTCCCTCAGTATGTCCTCATGCACCATGGCCATATGTCTATCACTAGAGACACATACCTTGTAAGTTGCAGAACTAGGACTTGATTTTTTCATCTTCTGACTCCAAGGTCAATGCTATTCCCATTATTCCACAATGCAAATTCATGTATCTTCTTCTTTTTATCCTTATTTTTTCCTATCTTTCTTTCTATGCCCCCCCACTAATGCTTTAAGTAACGTTAAAGTTTTCTTTGTCTTCTCTGCTTCATCTTTTAACCATTTATTTTCGACACAGTTTTATGTGTAAGGAATTTGCAAAGGAAAACTTGCTTGAATTATTCAGTAGCTTTTTGGCCCCACTTTATAAGAAGTATCTTCTAAAAAGGAAACAGATGCCTATACCTATCACTGCAGAAAGCAAATAACTCCTTTCTATGTGATTTTTGCAACCAAGCATCACATAAATATGAATGCCTTCTAAATGCAGAGCTTTCTGAATGAGCCTTCTAACTGTAGAGACTGACATCGATTAATCAATACCTCTTTCAAACTACTGCTTGGCTCCACTTCTCCATGTTCCTCCTAGCTAATTAAAATTAATAAGACCTTAGAAAGTAGATAGACCCTTTTCTCTCTTTTTTATTATTCTTTGTCACAATTTCTTTCTTTCTTTTTTTTTTTTGGCAGGGGGAAGGCAGGGCAGTCGGAGTTAAGTGACTTGCCCAGGGTCACACAGCTAGTACATGTGTCACATGTCTGAGGCCGGATTTGAACTCAGGTGCTCCTGACTCCAGATCTGGTGCTCTACTCACTGCACCACCTAGCTGCCCCATTTCTTAATGTAAAGGAATCCATATTCATAATCATCAAACCTTATTTCAATGATGATCCAAATTCTCACATTGGATTTCAGATACATTCTAGAAGATTTTTATCTTTGAATCAGTGATTTACATCATAGGATTTAGAGCTGAAAAAGACCACACAAGGCATCTTGTCCAAAATCTCTTCCATCTGTTTACCGGGAGAAGAAACTAAAACCCAGAGGTTGAAGTGACTTGCCCAAAGTTACACAAGTAGTAAATAGCTGAGCTGAGGTTTGAAGTGTCTTATTCCAAATCCAATCCTCTCCTCACTTATGCCATGTTGTTTCTCACACAATTTATGTGGCTTGTGGTCAAAAAAATTATGAAATTTTCCTGGGATGGAGCAAGATTAGCAACCCCACCCACAAATTTTACCATAGATGATGACAGAAAAAAAATTAAATGCTGGGTAATTTTAAATAGGGGCTAAATTGAACTTAGAGAAGAGACCTGAGGGAATCATACCAAACCAAAGGGAAATTGTGCCATCTTCCCCTCCAGCTACTTGGACAGGACTGCGAGACCTGTACAAAATAATTCATCACCTCCTCCACCCACTTGCCAGTATGCAAAGGGACATAAACACAACTAAACTGTGATGAGGAAATATCCTACCAACCTTCCTCTATATTTCTCCTCCCCTTCTCAACCAAGCACTTTGAAATAGCTATCTATATTTGGTGCCTTCACTTCTCCTCTCACTCTCCTAAACAGCAATCTCTGGCTTCCAAATTCATAATTCGGCCGAAACTGCTCACTTTAAAGGCCCCAATGATCACTTAGTTGCCAAGTCTAATGACCTTTCCTTAATATTCATCCTTCTTGATCTCTCAGCTACTTGACTCTATTTGCTCTGGGTCCAGTCATATTGGCCTATTTCCTATTCCTCACAAGATTTGACCCTGGTGACCACCCCCTGGATAAGCTCTCCTCTCTAAATTTTCCTAACACTTACTCTCTCTTGATTTTCTTCCTACCTCTCTAACCACTACTTTTCAGTCTCCTTTGGAAGATCTTCATCCACTGTGGGTGTCCCCCAAGTAACTGTCCTAACCTCTCTTCTATTTTTGTTCTGGATTCTTTCTTAATGATGTCATCAGCTCATATGGGTCTCATCTCTAATTTAGATAACTCCCAGATCTATTTATCCCACCTTAGTCTCTCCTTAGTTCCAATCTTATGTCACTAATTGTCTACTAGAATTTTGAACTAGACGTTCCCTACGTGTCTCAAATTTAACCTGTTCAAAATAGAACTCACAAACTGATCTCTCTTCTGAATTTCTGTATTACCATCAAGGACACTACCATCCTTCCAATCATTCAGGTTGGTAGTTTCGGTGTCTTCCGTACTCTCTCCACATATCTAATCTAGTGCCAACATTGTCATTTCTATCTCTACAACATCTCTCACATACATGCTCTTCCCTCCACCAAACCTAGTTCAGGCCCCCACTCTCTCTCGTTTGGCCTACTATAGTAACCTTTTAATTGGTCTCCCTTACCCAATTCTCTCCTCACCTCAATCTATCTTCTGTACTGATATCAAAGTAATTTTCCTAAAAGGTATGTCTGACCAAGCCAAAACCGTACTTAAACTCCACTGTGTCCCTACCACCTATAGAACCAAATATAAATACTTCTTATTTGGCATTTAAAACTTTTTACAACACTGCCCTTTCCCATCTTTTCAGTCTTCTTACATACTACCTTTTTTCCTTAATTTACTCTGTGGTAAGCTGTGCCCTGAGTTTGGCATAACGACAATCCTTTCCACTTACCATCTGGATGATCTCAGCCAGAGTAGCACCACAGAATTGTTTCATATAATTATTGTATCGCTCCGAGATGAACTCTGAGTTCAGACAAGCTTGGACTTCCTGGCCTATTTGCTTTTCTTTATAAGTTGCTTCATCTCTGATTTCGTCGTCTTTGCCCTGGCCATCCACCATACCTAGAGAATGTTCTCCCTCTGAAAGAGACCTTGACCAGTTTCTACCTCATTTCACTTCCCACCTCCATGCATTCCCACTGTCAACTGGACGGAATTGGCCTCTAATCTGTGGGTGGCTGGAGCCAAAGAGCAGTCTAGAGACAGAAGAGTCAGGAATCAAACAGAAGTTTAATTTCAAAGTAAAGGAAATGGCTTGCAAGCAAAGACACATGTGGCAGAGGCCTGCCCGTAGTCAAGGGACACACTTTAGTGTAGGCTAGACCTCTACAACTTGGCAGTAGGGGCCAAAATTAAAATGGGCTAAACTTCTTGAGGCCACAGATAAGTTAGACTAGAGACAGACTGATGATGGTTGGTTGCCACAGGTCATGTGACAAACAGGAGAGTGCACAATGGCAACCCTACATTTTTTGAGGGCCACCTTTGGCAATTGAAAGTGGCCCACAGGCTGCAGGCCTTGTGTAGGCATATCTTAATACTGATGCCTACAGCTACACAGTAACAGCCACAATTAGACAAGTTTGATTCGTAGCAGGGCTTCATGACCAGAACATGGGTAGTTGTCCAAGCTTGTCTGAGTTCGGAGTCCACCTGGTGCTGGTCAAAGCAATAAAATAATTATATGAAAGAGTTCTGGGGTTTTGCTATAGCTGAGATCATCCAGAGGGTGAGCAGGAAGGATTATTGCTTTGCCAAGCTCCGGGCATAATTTGCTTGGTGGGCCTTAGCTCTGGAAAACAGTGTCTCCCAGTATCTTGATACCGCATAACATTACCTTGTACCTACTTTATATGTATCGTGTACATGCCTGTATATGTACATTTTGTATCCTCGTTAGAATATAAGCTCCTTAAAGGCAAATAGTTTTTTTTTTCATTTTTTTCTGTGTATCCCCAGTGCTTACTTAGCACAATGGCTGACATATAAGCGGCTCAATAACCCCTTACTGATTGATTCCCTGATAAAGAAAAGGGAATTATTGTCAAATCTAGACAAGTGACAGAGTCTATTCCAAGTTGTCTCAAAAAAGAGAGGTCAATAGAAGATTTCTGATCTCCTGAGCCACCTCCACTGCCTAAAAAACTGACCTTTTGAGAGTTTTTAGCTGTGAGTGGAAAAACCCTATATAGAGGTCTTACTAGCACTGTCTCTTTCCTTTGTGTAGGTGATGACACCCATCTTATTAGTTAAGAAGCTCACAGTTTTAAAGCTGAGAGGAATCTTAGAGGTTATAAAGTCTAACCTTCTCATTTACAGGTGAGGAAACTGAGGCCCAGAGAGATTCAGTGACTTGTTCCAGGTCATACAGACAGTAAGTTGCACTGCTGAGACTTAGACTCAGACCCTCTGATTCCAAATCTCATGCCCTTTTCCTTGTATTGTGTTCTCTGCTATGGATTTACTCAGATCACACCTCAGCCCTCCTTCCTACCTAAGCTCCTATTCTAATCCCATCCCTTGCTACTGTGTTACAATTGAGATCATTTACAAAAGGCATTAACTCTGTGCCACTCTTTAATCATAATAAAAGATGTGAATAAAAAACAGATGCACCAATACACCCAGCTCGGCATCTTCTCTCAGACCCTATAACCCTCCTCAAGATCAAGTTCAAAGATCTTTTCTACAAGCAAGCCCCAAACCTGGCAGCTCAGCTCCTCCTTCCTTCCCACAGGGAACTCATAAGACACCATTTACCCCAAGGCTTTCTCACTCTTAGCAAAAGCATCCCAGGTTTAAAGTGAATCATGTAAGCACATTGTCATAAAAGCTTACATACAATTTCCACATAGAAATAACTGTTGTCTCCTGAGAGTTTTGTGTGGAAGTCAGTGTCTCCAGGGAAACAACCTGAAAGCAAAGCTTGCTGAAGTTTGCAAACAAATGTTCTGTAAAAATAAAAATTAGTAATTCCCTAAATTATTCTCAATTTCACCCTTTCTTCAAGAATCTCATAATTAGGATAATTAAGGAAGAAAATAAAGGAAAAAATATTTGCAGTTACCTGTGTTATGCATCCCCTCTTCACATTTGTGAGCTCCGTTGATAGCAGGGACTAGGTTTGGTTTAGTTTGGTTTTGCCTTAATTCAATTCCCCCAGCGCCCAGCATAGTGCTCTCTGAATGGTCCCAGATGGTAAACCAGTATCTGTTAAAGCTGCTGAAATCTAATGGTACTAAAAGCCTAGAGAAGTAAAAAGGAAGCACTAAGCATGAAAACATTTTCTGATTTTAAGGGATTTTTACCATTGCACCAGTGTGAGCAACCACACTTAAATCATTAGCTCAAATCTATAAAATCTTGGTAAGTATTCTGCCTTACTAGAGGCATCAATAGCTTGAGAATCTAGAGCCTAATATTGAAATATGTACCTGATTGTAAGGAATGGGGAGCCTCAAAAGTGATAAAACTGTGCTTTTTCCCCAAAAAAAATTATTATGGAAAACTTTTAAGAACAACAAAACCAAATAAATATATATTTCCAACTATTTACAATTTTAAAATTAATTTCTATTTATAGTGTATCTATAACTGCTCATTGGCTGCTCCTTCTTTATCCCTTTCCAGTACTTATTCATCTTTCTCCTTGCATGTATAGTTTTCCTTTCATTTTGTCACAGCCAATATGTACAGTGGTTTGTTCACCCCACCCCACCCCCACCCCAGTTATGCTATCTTCAATTCACATTACTTCATACGAGTCTTTCGAAAATTTTTTTTTAATTCCTCCCATTTGTAATTTTAAAGGGCACTACAATATTCTATTATGTAAATGCCATAGTTTATTCAGTCATTTTAAACAGGTCATTTAGATTATTTTCTGTTCTTTGTAAATGCAATGCTGATATAGAGGGTATCCCAGATGTCTTACTGTGATTTTAAACTATTAAAGTTAAAAACACCACTGTGCTAATTCTTTTGGAACACCTTATATATGTACAAACAACATATGTAGTTATACACAATCACATCTGAAATCAGAGAAATTGAGGTCAAATCCTGCCTGTCACATACTACTTTGGGCCAGTCTCTGGGCCTCAGTTTCCTCATCTGTAAAGTGAAAAGGTTGGACTAGATGGCCTCTAAAGCCCCTTCCAGCTCTCAATCTCTGATCCTTTAGTCATGCCCCCCCATCTCTGACACACTGGCTATGGGATTCTGGACAAGTCACAACCTTTCACTGTCTTGGCAACTCTTTAAAAATAGAAGATGCTGACCTACATTGTTAGAAGGAATTGCTTCACTCAAGAGTTCCATTGGAATCACATGGCCAGGCCCTATTTAAAAATCTCAATGATGATACTCTTAAGTTATAGTCCCATTAAAAGGATTTATAGATCAAAAGGGATAATTAGTTTGTGACTCTTGACCTGTTTAACATCATTTTTTCTGGATACTACTCCTCATTTTAGAAGCAAGTCCTTCATTAGTAACATTAGAAGAAAAGTATCTAATTTTCCCATATCCATTGAAATTGGTGAGAGAATGCAGAATTCTATAAAAAGCTACCTTCTTTGAAAATCTTCTCATCTGTAGCGACCCCATAATAATTTAGAATGATTCAGGGAAAGCCTATCTGAAATTGTGCAAACTATTAATAAAAAAAATATGGTTGTATTGTTTTTATAGAGACATACTGATAAGTCCTCTACCCCCATTCAAGCAAGCCCCTATCTTCTCATTTACAGGGTATGCCCCATGCGTATGTATTAGACATAACCTACTTCCATACATGAGAGAAAACATACGGACCTGAAGAAAAGAATGGAGACCCCAAGGTATGAGGGAGCTAGAGAGAGGCCTGAGACCCTAAAAGGAACCCTATGCACTAAGAAGCTGAAATCAAATGGAGACACTAAGTAGCAGCAGAGCAACAATAGGGATGAGAAACCTGAGTCTTGCTCTTGCTGGTACTAAAAGGAACATTATTGTAGGGAACCAGATGCAGTTTTCGGTAACCCAAACCCAAACCGATCTTCCCATCAGTACTTGAGTCATGTGAACCATATAGATCCTAAGGGAAGGCAGGACCTGTGGGAAGAGTTTGATGGCTTCCAAAAGTGGGAGGAGAGGTTTCCTAACAGATAAGGGACTTGGATATGAACCCATTCTGCATTTGTCAGGCAAAATAAAATCCATGCTATATTTGATATCTTGTTAGCCTAATTGCTTGCAGGGGAGCTGAGAGCCCTTTTGGGCAAAACACAACAAGCCAGATAATGATATTTCCAAGATTTTCCTGGGTAGGTGGATGGGCATTAAAAAGAGAAATTTCGTGAGACACCTCCTAAAATTATACCCATGACCTATTAATCAATAGGCTGCTTTTTTAGGGCTCATCTTGGACTACTGATTTTTTAGGGGATAACTGAGTTGAGACCACACCCTTCCAAGCACCAAGGCAGATATGAGCATAGGGACCATGGTTCCACTGTTAATTACTCCGAGTGCTTGGGATTCACTAGCCACCATGACTGCTGATCAACAGTCATGGGGATGGGCCCTTCCCAAGGATTGTTATATGGAAGAGTGTCTATGAGCCATGATAAGGACCACTTTGAAAGACTTTGACATATTTGTGGATTGAGTGCTTTGGTGGAGGCAGTAGAAGGTGTAAAGCAGCAGGAAAGATGTTGAGGAGGGAGGGTGATGTAGCTGCTGCCTCACCTGAGCTCTCTGAAGCATTTCTCAGTCCCTAGAGAGCTACCATGATAGCAGGGAGAGGGGAGTTTGGAGTCATTCAGCTCTCCATTTCTCACAAACACTAAGGAAAATGCTGTCCCTTACAGAAGACAAAGACAGGACTATGGAAGATACAAAGGAATTTCTGAGGATTTGGAAATACCCTCCTCTTTGGCCAATAACCCAAAGACAATGGAGGCATGGGTCCAAATTGTGGGACAGGTAGCAAAACAAGTGTGAGGAGAAAATATACAATGGTTATGTTTTTACCTGCAGAGGCCTCTGACTCATATTTTCTTCATAAGGTGATTAGAAGATAATTGTTACCTGGCATCTTCTATCTAGCACAGCAGGACATGCCGCATCTTCAAGTCTCCACTGTTTGTTCATTAGCCAGATTGCTTCCCTTGCGTGGACCTTTCTGTTTGGATTCATAACACCCAGGAAAGGTTTCTAGGGAAGAGACTAATTTTTGAGGGACCTGAGATGGCCCCTGTTCCCAGGATCATGCCCATTTCCTAATGCTGGTCTAGTTAGTTTCAGCCTCAGGAAGATCTATGCTTGGTTTTCCTCTGGAGACCAGCTAAAATGCATGTCTGTACCCACCTTGTCTGCTCTTGCAGTAGGATACTACCTGTTGTCTTTGATTATGTCTTTTCCATGTTCTTCCTGAATCAAGCATTTTTGATGGCTGAACCTAAGTTTCTTTGGTCCTTGGGGAACAGAGAATCTTAGCAGGTCTGACACAAAGCCAGGCCTAGTTCAGACTTATTCAGTGAGATCTTTCTGAACTGATTTTTACCTCTTTTTTATTTCAATGTTCCACAATTGAGTAAATTGCTTGGGGACATATAGAGAGCTAAATGTAACATGGCCCCTGATAGAACAAACCTGGGAATAATTATTTTTCATTTGGGAGGGAGGAGAGGGGAAGGAGTGTATATCTTTCATGTATCCACTTAGAGAATCTCAGTAGAATTTGTCTCATGTTGTTAGAGTCCGTTTACTTGTGAATGGAAAGAGTTCAGGATTACAGGAGTTTGCAATCATAGAGTTCTTTATTACTGGATACATCCAGGGACCCCATCCTCTAGAGGATGAGAGACCTTGATTCTAGGTTTA
>JAQQSZ010014600.1:0-11475 GCA_028646595.1 Phalanger gymnotis
GCTTTTCCCACTAACCTTCTCTGTTGTCTTTGGTGTTTGTGGGTTGAGAAGTCTGGTAACTGCCGCAGCTTACTGATTCAGGGTTCTAGGGCACGCTCCTCCCGGCTCCTGGTCTGGTTGGTCCGCGTTGCCCACACTGGCCTCTGCTCTGCTCAGCTCCACTTCCCTGCGCTCCCAGCTCCATGTGGGATAGACCATATCCAGAGAATATCTATGCTGTCCTGGGCTAGAGCCCTGCTTCCCCCCCGCCACTTTGTGGGTTCTGCACTTCTAGAATTGGTTCAGAGCCATTTTTTATAGGTTTTTGGAGGGACTTGGCAGGGAGCTCACAGTAGTCCCTGCTTTCCTAGCCCATGTATATCTTGATATCTTGTTGGTACATAGTTGTTTGTATGTTGTCTTCCTCCTTCTAAGGAATGTGAACTTTTTGGGGGCAGTGACCTTTGTTGCCTTTCTTCGTATCTCCAGTGCTTAGCACAGTGCCTCACATAGTAGGCCCTTAATAAATGCTTGTTGACTGTAATTTCCTTAAGGCAGGGACTGTTTCCTATTTTGTCATAATCAGTAAACATTTATTAAGTGCCTTATATGTGGCAGGCATTGTGCTAAAGCTGAAGTCTACAAAAAAGGCCCCACCCTTAAGGAGCTCATGTTAAATGGGGCAGGGGGAGGTCCTGAAAAGGGAGGGCAAGAAGATGATGAAATCTGGCATCTGATGTAATAGATGATCTGAGACAGAGGGCAGTGAGGAGATGAGCATTTCAGAGATGAAGTGATATTGCAGGAAAATGAGTTTCTAGAAACCATGATGAATTGCAGGAGAAAAGCCAGGTTGCACATGAGTCCATAGGGTTTAGCGCAGTTTCTGGCACATAGTTGGCATTTAATAAAATGCTTGTTGGTTGGTTTGTCAGCTGTTGTCTACATCCTTCCACAAGTTCCCCACAAGAGGTACCCCAACTGAGGTAGGGATTGCCCTTGATTTCTCCCGATATTATAAGACTGAATGAATGAAAAGATCTTTATTAAGCTCTAAATGTATGCAATGCACTGTGCTAAGTACTGGGGTTATAAATAGAAAAGCTAGATAGTCCCAGCTTTCAAGGAGTTCACATTCTAATGAGTGGAGATAGATAATATGTATGAGAGGGTTCTATGGCAGGACCCAATGCTCTAAATGGCAAATGAATCGATTTGACTGAAAGGGCGGGGAACCTGTGGACTTAGGCCACATGTGGCCCTGTAGGTCCTCAAATGCAGCCTTTTGACTGAATCCAAACTTCACAGAACAAATATTCTTTTCTGGGTCTTTGGTCGTTATGACTGCCGAGGAGGTTGGGATCTTTAGTGCTAGTTCTTAATCTCTACTGGGATTGCTTCTTTCAAAGATTGCAGTGGAATAGTATGGAGTATCTGTGGTGTGAGGCAGTGCTGTTCCTCTTTAGCATGAAATTCTACTTGTCCAGTGTTGTACATCTTGTTCCTCACATGACCAGTCCATCTTTTTCTTTCTTTCTTTTTTAACATGTATGTTTTGCCAGTGGCTTCCTTAACTCCAATTCCTTATAGTTTTTTTTTTGAGATAATTTTTTTTCTAGGCCCAGCATTCTATTTTTTTAAAACATTCTTTTCTTTTTAAATTTTGATTTCCAGATTCTCTCCCTCCCCCTCAACCTTCCCCCATCCACTGAGAAGGCACACAATGTATTATGATATCAGTTATACATGTGCAGTCATGCTAAACATATTTACATTAGTCATATCATCAATAAAAATTTTGAAAAATTGGGAAAATTATACTTCAGTTTGTACTCAGAGTTCATCAGTTCTCTCTCTCTGGAGGTAGATAGCATCTTTTCATCATGAATCCTCTGGAATTGTGTTGGCACTGTATTAATCAGAGTAGCCAAGTCTTTCACAGTTCAACATTTTTTATAGTTTTTTATTCTTTGTATTACAACATATTCACATCACCTTTGTGTCTGTATTGTCTTCTGAGGGATTCTCATCTTAAATTCTTCAATATTCCATGACTTGTAGCCATGCAACATTGATTGGCATTAAAAATCTTGGCCTTTGTTTTGGGAATAAGTTTGGGATTATTAAAGAAGGTTTGCAATTTGCTGATGCCACTGCAAAGCTGTCTTCTTTTTGATGCTGCCTTTAACTTGTTGTCCATTTATAGTATCTGTCCAGCGTATTGACCATGAAGTCGTATAGCTTATATATCTAACTCAGGGCTGTCCATCCTTAGGTTATCTTAGGGCTGCATTAAAATAAAATAATTATTCGAGGGCTGCACCCAGAATAAAAAATACAGTGCACTAATAGAAAGTGGGGGAATGCACATCATCAATAGGACAGGTGAAGGCGTGAAGAGTGAAAGCAAACACAAAACAACAAAGCGACAACACAGCAGTATAAAGGTAGGTGCATACTGACTAGTCTGCATGGTACAGACCGAATGCATCCCACAGATCAATTGAAAATTCCTTGTGATATGTTTCATCAGTAATACTGCTTAAAAACACCAAAGAAAATTAATGTCAATGAAATTATTTATTAGTGATGGAATTAAAAAGTCCAGTATACATTCCATGCAAATTATTATTTTATTTTTTTGCTTCTGAAAATTAAAACCCACAGGCGGGCCCCGTAAAATCGCACTGCAGGCCAACCCACAGGCCGTGTTTTGGACAGCCCTGATCTAACTGACTGGTGTAATCTGTACAATAGGTATTTGTTATCTACTTGGTTTTCCCAGTGTAGATGATGAGGCTAAATTCTTTTTAATTATTCACATCTTTTCTAGGAGGCTCAGTAGTGTTCTTGAGCTTGATATAACCAACCTAATGTCCCCCCATGAAGGTTATATATGAGATATTAATATGACTAATATTCATAGTACATTTGAATTGGAGGAAAAAAAGTCTAGAAAAGAAAAAAATAGTTCTCTTGGTGGAGAACAGCCTAAAAGTCCTAGTAGATGGTAATAATAGTAGTGATCATTAAATCAGTTTGTGAAGAGAATGTGTAATGTTAACAAAGATAGTAAATACTAGACTAAATTTGAAAAAGAAATAGCTTGAGGGGAATGATAAATGTAGATAATTTTTAAATGAAAATTGAAGAAACAGGATTTTCAGGAACCTACAAGACCACCAAAAGAGCATGTTTTAAATCTTAGCATTAAAAAAATCTCAATATGATCATTTATAGGGTAAGCATAAGAGAAGTCTTCTAAAAATAAGCATGCATGAAAGTGTGGTATAATTTCAGATTCTTTTACTTTGCATTTCATAATTCATATTTCTCCTCCAATTCAAATGCATGCTTAATCTATGAAACATCTGTAAAAACACAGTTTTGTTACCTTTTATCTACTGTTAGGAGACAAATCTTAATACCAGTGGAAAAGTTTATCTAGATGACCTGCCAGTCTCTTGGTGGCTGTGATAGCTACATGAGTTCTTTCTTGGACATTCATAGTCTAAGGTGGGATACCCTTAAGAACTACAGAAGAATCCCCAAGGTACCATACATTGGAATTACAAACTTCTTAGGGACTCTTCCCAGTTTCCATTGCCCCAAGGTCACATAGACTGGTACAATGTGATATATCAATATCTCACCTTTACTTTTTTCTCACTAGAAAAAGACTACAGTCAGTTTTGCTATAATATGACACATGTTTCTCCAAAAAGCCATACTATGTAAAATCATGCAATATAAATCACAGAGCTTATTGGAAAAATGGTGCTAGGGGCACAATGTTCAAAAGCTTCAGTTAGTGGCATATTTTTTAAAAAAGATAGGAACCTAATAAAAATGGTTACAGTTTTATACGTGATAAATGGGTAAGAAAATCATAAATACTACAGTAAATAGTGGCTGTATTTAGGGCCTTAGCCTGCCCTGTGCCCCAGGCCACATCTTGGGGGGCAGGGAGTCCACAACTTGTTGCCGTAGTGCAAGGG
This sequence comes from Phalanger gymnotis, assembly GCA_028646595.1. Taxonomy (NCBI): domain Eukaryota; kingdom Metazoa; phylum Chordata; class Mammalia; order Diprotodontia; family Phalangeridae; genus Phalanger; species Phalanger gymnotis. The sequence continues at coordinate 3,978 of JAQQSZ010014600.1, forward strand.
AAGCAAAGGTGGTTCAGGTTCACAGCTCTTTCTGCACCAGAAGACATACAGTAAATATAGCACTTCACTTTGACAAAGACCTGAAGTTTGCTTGTGGAAGAGGAGGTATCAGAAGAGTTAGGAGTTATTGTGAAGTGATGCACTGTTCTTAATTCTCCCTGTTTCTTGAGGAAGAAATCTCATAGAAGAATTCCTGTTATGCTGTTTTCAAAATAAATTATTATAGCAGAACTGACAGTTTATACCTGACCCTTGTTTAGAGGGTCGTTAGAAGCTGAAAGCTACCTGTCTTTTCTAAAGATCAGATGTTTCGGAGATTAAAACTTGCTCTAACTTTCTTCCTGCCCAGACCAGTTTTGTTCCCAAATAATTTGTTTACTTTGGTATCACAGTATACTTGGAAAACATGTGAACACCTCTTTTCTTTTCCCTTTTCCTTCTCTTAGATCTTGTCATCACCCACAAGTCTTCCACTTCTGTAATAACAAACTCAGAAATTCCTTTTTCTGATCACAGCCTCCTCTCATTCCCTCCCTTCCTAGTCTTTACTCCTCCTACACTTACATATTTTGTTCTCCTCTTGACCTTTGATCTCTCCCACCCTTCATGACTTTTTCAAGCCATTATTTGTGATCTGACTTAACTTTCCTCCTGTTCTCATCTTGATCCTGTACTTAACCAGTTAAATCACATTCATTGTTTTCTAGTTTCAAATGCATTGCTTTCTTGTCTTATTACTGTTCATGCTTGATAACCCCTACATCACTCCTGGCAACTGCCTCCACCCTTCCCACTCAGCACACTGCTGAATTGAGGAAGTTATTCAGCTATGCTGACTAGATCCACTACAGCCCTCACTACAAGGCAGTCCTTATTTGATCGTCTACCCCATTGTTTACAGAGACTATTCTAAACTTTCTCTTACCCCCTCAAACTTCCCATAGCTCTCCCTCCCTCTTAGTCTTTTATCTGAGGGCTTCAACTTGAGTGTTATACTGAAAAAATAGAGAATGTTCACCGTGAACTCTCCTTCTCTCTTTCCCTTCATCTCAGAACAGCTTGATATCATTCCCTACTTTTTCCTTTTCTGAAGTCTCACATAATAAGGTGACCCTTTTCTTTGCCAAGACCAGCCCTTCTACACATGCCCTCAAGTCTTCAGCAATTTGTTGCCTCAACTTTACCATTCTTGAATTTTCAACTCTCCCTATTATACTGGTTCCTAACCTGCTGCTTACAAATATGCTCAAGTCTTTCCTATCCTTAAAAACCCTTTATTAAATCCTACCATCCTCTTAGGCCTGTATCCGATTTCTCTTCTTCCTTTCTGTGCCACACTCCTGAGATGCCTGTACAAAAGGCAGAAATGAAAGATGGAGTGTCATGTGTGAGGAATAGCATGAAGAAAGAGTACAGGAAGCGGGTTAATATATAAAGTTGGAAAGGTGGGATAGGGCCAGGTTGCGAAGAATTTTCAAAACCAAGGAAAGGGTGCTTATATTTGATTGAAAAGGCATTAGGAGGCCATTGCACTTTATTGAGTAAGGGATTACAATATCGGACTTACACTTTAGGGAAATCACTCTTGTAGAAGATGGGTGGAAATAGGAAAGGAGTGTAGATGAGGCAGGGAGACTAATTAGAGGGTTATTGTATTAGTCCAGTTGAGAGTTGATGAGGATCTGACTGACAGTGGTGGCTATGTGAATAGAAAGGAGATATGTTCAAAGGAATTTTTGACAGTGGAAATGTTGGAATTAGGCAACTGATTGGATATGGAGGGGTGAGGCAGAATGAGGACTAAAGGTTAGCATTCAGATTGTGAATCTAGGTGACGGATAGCATGGTGATGTCCTGTACAGAATTACAGAAGTTTGGAAGAATGGTAAAATTTTGAGGAAAGGTAGTAAGTTTGGTTTTGGTTGTGTTATTTTAAATGTTTATGAGGTGTCAGTTTTAAATATCTAATAGACAGATGAAGATATAGGACTGGAACTCAGGAGATGATGATTAAAAAGTATGAGAGCTAATAAAGTCACCAGGTGAGAGGTTATAGAGAGAAAAGAGAAAGGGCCTAGGACAAAGTCTTGAAGTGTACTCCAAGTTTGGAGTCATGATATGGATAAATAGCCTATATATAAGACCGGAGTTCAAATCCAATCTCAAGACACTAGCTGAGTGACCCTGGGCAAGTCACTTAACCTCTCTTTGCTTCAGTTTCCTCATCTGTAAAGGACCTTAATAGCACCTATCTCATAGAGTTGTTGTGAGGATGAAATGAGATAATTTTAAAATAATAATATTTTTTCCTCAATTACATGTTAAAACAATTTAGAAGTTTTTTTTTTTAAGGTTTTGGGTTCCAAATTCTATCCTTCCTTCCCTCCTTCTCTCCCTTCCCCCTCCCTGAGATAGTAAGCAATGTGATGTAGGTTATATATGTGTAATCATGTAAAATATTTCTGTATTATTCATTTTACAGAAGACTCAATTTTTTTTAAAAAAAGAAAGAAGCTGAAAAATGATATCCTTCAGTCTGTATTTAGACAACAGTTTTTTCTCTAGAGATGGATAGCATGTTTCATCATGAGTCCTTTGGGATTGTCTTGGGTCATTATATTGCTGAGAATAGCTAAGTCATTCACAGTTCTTCAGTGTTCCATTGCTGTTGCTGTGTACCATGATCTGGTTCTGTTCACTTTGTATTAGTTCATTTAAGCCTATCCAGGTTTTTATGAAATCATCCTTCTTATCATTTCTTATAGCAAAATAATATTCCATCACAATCATATATCACAGTTTGTTCAGCCATTCCCCAATTGATAAGCGTCCCCTTAATTTCTAATTCTTAGTCACCAAAAAAAAAACTGCTTTAAATACTTTTGTACAAATAAGTCTCTCCCTCCCCACCCTCCTTTTAAATGTCTTTGGGATACAGGCCTAGTAGTGGTATTGCTGGGTCAAAGAGTATGCACAGTTTGATAGCCCTTTGGGCATAGTTCCAAATTGCTCTCCAGAATGGTTAGATCAGTTCACAACCCCACCAGCAATGCATTAGTGACCCAGTTTAAAATGAGATAATATTTTTAAAGTGTTTAGCACAGTACCTGGCATATAGTAATAACTTAATAAATGCTTGTTTAACCCTTCTTTCCCTAATGTATTATAAATGGTCTTTATTTCTGTGGGTCAGTTTAATTTAATTACTATTATTTATAATTAAATTATTATATCATATTTTATAAAATAAAATTATTTACAAAGCGTATTTTTAATATATGAGCCAACACTAATGTTTCTGCCAGTTATATTTTAGAAGCTGAGGTTATTTTTGAAAAAATAAGAGAACTTGTGAAATTTTGCTTTTACATTTCAAGAGCTGACTTTTTTTTCAGTCTGATACTCTGTTTGGCTTAGCTTTTCCTCTCCTATTTCCTTTGTGATGAATTTTATATTTCAGCCACAAAATTTATGTAATAGTACTATTTAAAATGTTTAATGCATGCCCACATTTTCTTCATTGCTTAAGTTTTTAGGAAATCTTGTGAAATAAATAGCAAGGAGATTCCAAATATATGTTGAAATTATATCCAACCCAGTCTATATTGTTCATTTTCAGATAAATATATGAAGAAACTAAGGCTTAGAATTTGGTTTTCTGAATGTACTTTGGACGTTCTAAGCAAGAACTTTTATGTGGTACATGGAGATTCAAACTCAAGTACTCTTACTTTAAATGGAACAAACATTCTCCTATATCACATATTGGGAGTTAACTTATATCCAAGAAATTACAGCTCTGGACCTAAAAAAAAATCTCACATGAGACTTTTGGGTAAACAAATACCCATTCGTTAATTTGTAATGAGAACTCTAGAGAAGTGGAGCCAAAGTGGTGGAGTAGCAGGGAGAAGTTTAGTAGTCTCTACCTCCCTCCCTGAAACTCCTCCAAAAAGATCTAGAAAACACCAGACCTAATCCTGGGACAGGGAATCTGAGAGAAAAAAAAAATCAACTACTCATGTTTATAGCTCTGGGGGGCATAGGGAGAAACAGAGAGAAAGCTATATGGACACTGAGAATGGGGTGTGGCCTGGAGTATCTCTCATAGAATGTTCGAGCCCAAGGAGCAGCAGTACACCAGGGCATAAGGAGGTCCCAGATCCAGGGAAAAGGGGCCTAAATTTGTGTAGCATGAAGGAACAGGTGCCAACTGGCAGCTTTGTCATTACTATTCAGTTCTACTTCATAGGTCCTAGGGAATTGAGGAGAGGACCTGTTCCCATCTGTCATTCCAGGGTGAGTAGCAGTTGCAGGCCTTGGGTTGTGTGTTGAGCAAAGAGAAAGTTTGGAAGCTAGCAGCACCTATGTGGCTCGGACCCTAGGAGGGAATCAAGGTCTCATAGGCAGCTCTTCTACCTTAGTCTAATGCCTGCAGAGGAGAAAGCAGAACATGAATCCCAAACCAAAAGTAAATCTAAGCTCTATCAATGAACCAGCAGAAGTTTGCAGCTGGTTGATTGTGTCTGAGTCCAGCAACAGCAGTCTACTAAAACTCTAAATGGAGCAAGCTCACAGCCTTGCTGCTCAGACCCAAACCCATGACTAGAATTTGTAGAACTCAAACCAAGTGAGGTAGCGATAAGACTGTATCCTGAATCAGACCACTTTGGGAGTTTGTAGGTCTACAGCTAGAGCCTTCCCTGAGAACCCAGGAATAACCTAACACTCAATGCTCCAAGGAAACAACAACAAGAACAGCCTAGACATTGGCTGCAGGTATAAAATCTAGTCTTATGATAAAGTCCCAAGTCACAAAGTAAGATGGAAAAATAAACAGACCAAAAAGAGTCCCATAATAACAAGCTGACAAGGCACTTGAGACATAAACCCAGAAGAAGAGAATGCCTCAAAGAAAAACCATACTTAGGCACAAATTCAAGTAGAATTCCTGAAAGAAACAAAGCAAGTGTTATATCAAAAAAGAGTTTAAAATTTTTTTTTATAAATTAAATGAATGAACTAGAGGGGGGAAAATGGAAAAGCAACGAGAGTGATGAAGAAAGAATTGGAAAGAAAACTAATAGCTCAATGCAAGAACTATACAATCTTGTCCAAGAAACAAGTTCTTTGAAAATTAGGATAGACCAAATAGAAGCTAATGACTCTGTTAGAATATGAGAAATATTAAAACAAAGTCAAAAGGCTAAGGAAGAAGGAGGAGGAGGAGAAATAATAATAATAATAAATCTCATAGCAAAAACAACCGACCTGGAAAACAGAGGAAAAAATAATTTAAGAATCATTGAACTATCTGAAAGCTGTGATGCAAAAAAGGAATTTAGACATCCTATTTCAAGAAGTCATAAAAGAAAACTGTTGGAATTCTAGGGACAAAGCCAAGATGGCGGATTAGAGAAAACTGAGCTCTCCCAACATTCCCCTCCAAACATTTCAGATTGAATTTTGGAGTGGCAGAGCCAACAAAAGGTCAGAGTGAGATATTCTTCTAGCCCAAGACAACATAGGAGGTCAGAAAGAGGACCTGGCAACTGGTCAGAAAGAGATTAATAGGGTACCTCTGTGCTACTTACTCTGTGCTGTGAATGCAGGACCAGATGCTGTTTGGCAGCTCCATTACCTATACCCAATTTTAGGTCTTGATTCAAAGGAGTACTTTCAGTCAAGAGGGAGTGGAAGCCCTGAGAGGGAGGTATCTTCTAGCCCCAAAGGATCAGGGAGTCTGAGGAACAGTATCATTTCTGGTCCCAAGGAATCAGGGACTCTTTCTGGGTAAGGACCCAGGGTACAGACCAAGAAAGCAATCACCGTACCTTTCCCCAGGTCACATCCAAGCACCAAAGTTTGGTGGAAGCAGAAAAACTTTTAGAACTACCTCTGAAAACAGCAGTGAGAAAAACTTCTCCCCCCCTCCTCCATGTGGCAATAGGTCAACATTAACATAATGTTCCAAATCAAGAAATGGGGTGGAAAAAAATGAGCAAACAACAACAAAAAGAACCTGGCCATGAAAAGCTGCTGTGGTGATAGGGAAGCTCAAGACACAAACTCAGAAGAAGACAACAAAGTCAAAACAGCCACAGGCAAAGATTCAAAGGAAAAAAAATATGAATTGGATACAAGAATTACTGGAAGGGCTAAAAAATTATTTTCAAAATGAAGCGATAGAGGAAAAATTAGGTAAAAAAGTGAAAGCAAAGGGGAAAAATATGAAAAGACAACAGCTTGGTAAAAAGGCACAAAAAATACTGAACAAAATAACACCTTAAAAAAAAACTATTTAGATCTCTTAGAACAAGAGAGCAAAATGGAGATAGAAAGAATCCATTAGTCACCTTCTGAAAGGAACCACAAAATAAAAAATCACAGGAACTTGATAGCCAAAATCCTGAGTATCCAGGTCAAAACAAAAATTCTACCAGCAGCCAAAAAGAAAGAATTCAAGTACTAGGGAGGCAATGTCAGGATCACACATGATTTAGTAGTCTCTTCTTATAAAGGAATGAGAGCATGGAAGAAAGAATGGGAATATGATATTACGGAAGGAACATCTGTTCTCAAAATCTATAAAATGAATATTCCAGAAAGCAGAAGGTTGTAGCCTTACATCCAATAATAACTTACCTAGCAAAACTGATTATATCTGTATCTTAAGGGGTGGGAAGAATGGACCTTTAATGAAATAAAGGACTTTTCAGGCATTCTTGATAAAAAGAGCTTCATGGAAACTGTGAAGAACAAACACAGGAGTCATAAAAAGATAAACATAAACAATCATAAGGTACTAAACAAGGACAAACTGATTAGATTCTCTTTTTTAATATTTAATTAGTTTTCAGCAATGATTTTCACAAGAGTTTGAATTACAAATTTTCTCCCCATTTCTACCCTCCCCCCCACTCCAAGATGGCATATATTCTGGTTGCCCTGTTCCCCAGTCAGCCCTCCCTTCTGTCACCTCACTCCCCTCCCATCCCCTTTTCCCTTCATTTCTTATAGGACAAGATAAATTTCTACGCCCCATTGCCTATGTATCTTATTTTTTAGTTGCATGCAAAAACTTTTTTTTTTGTTTTTGAACATCTGTTTTTAAAACTTTGAGTTCCAAATTCTCTCACCTGCTCCTTCCCACCCACCCTCCTTAAGAAGTCAAGCAATTCAACATGGGCCACATGTGTATCATTATGTATAACCCTTCCACAGTACTCATGTTGTGAAAGACTAACTATATTTTGCTTCTTCCTAACCAATCTCCCTTTATTGAATTTTCTCCCTTGACCCTGTCCCTTTTCAAAAGTGTTTGTTTTTGATTACCTCCACCCCCATCTGCCCTCCCTTCTAACATCCCCCCTTTTTTATCTTCTTCCTCCTTTTTTCCTGTGGGGTAAGATACCCAATTGAGTATGTATGGTATTCCCTCCTCAGGTCAAATCTGATGAGAGCAAGATTCACTCATTTCCCCTCACCTGCCTTCTCT